>OX463861.1:871496-1026138 GCA_949825065.1 Odontocerum albicorne
TACCATAAGACTTTGGATAACATGCAGGAAAAGTATCCAAACATACATAGGACATGCTGCCAGAAGGAATAGAGTCTGGAGAGACTGGTGATCAAAAATGATGGATCAAATAAAGGATTAAGAGGATCCTGTTAGAACGTTGCGTACATGTTCAGGACCAAGAAGCACGGAGAAAGATTGCGCACCATGTTCCAGACATAGCAGAGGACTACAGCGCTCAGCATTGAAAAATTGCATGCCTCAAGTATGCACAAGTATTGTTACAAGACCCCTGGAAGGAAGTCGAGCTTTTTATCAACAAAGCTGTTAAATTCCAACCGGAAGTGCAAGACTTCTAAATAGGTCGATAACTGGACCAGTAATGACAGAATTAAGCAAAACGATTATCGTAAATGGGTGAAATGTACCGCGACATTCACTACGGCCATTTATGCAGGCCAACTGGACCATGAAGGTTGTCACTTTGAATTAGTAATTTTGATATAATCTGTTTTATAATAAATGCTTCGAACTTAACTTTGTTCGAAACCTGCTTTCAAAGATGTCGCTGTTAGTATCGAAATGAATATATTTCATATTCATGAGCTACAGGACTACTATGAGAAATATCCCTATTGGGCGATAGGAGCAAAAGACGGAAATCTGCAGTGCCCAAATGTTACATTGACGACAGGGAGGGAAGTGATGCAAATTGGCTCGAGGACCTCGAATCCAAGCGAGAGAAGGCGAAACATGGAGCACCCCCGGACCAGGACCCAATATAGAATTGCTGGTGTGGCTATGTTGGTGGATTGAAAGTTAATCTCCACAGTTAATAATAATAAGAGGATCATTCATATAGCGCCATTTAGAGAGTAAAATATCTTCATTTAGAGAGTAAAACCTCTTAATTTAGAGAGTAAAATCCCTTCATTTAGAGAGTAAAATCTCTCCACCTAGAGAGTAAAAATTTCTTTATTTAGAGAGTAAAATGTCTTCATTTAGAGAGTAAAATCTCTTCATTTAGAGAGTAAAATGTCTTCAGCTCGGGATATGAACGCACTATTATTGACAAATAAAAAATATCAAAGACGTTAAGTGCAATTATAGAAAGATAGTAGAAAAAATATCAAAGACGTTAAGTGCAATTATAGGAAGATAGTAGAAAAAATATCAAAGACGTTAAGTGCAATTATAGGAAGATAGTAGATGCGGGCATTTAATTAAGTACTTCCCCGTGTCTGCATACACAAACTAACGTACAAAATGTACCGAGGGAAAATGAACTACAAAGAAACCTTTGTTGATCTTCCGATATGTGGTAGTAACACACTCGAACTTAGGTGTAGTGGAGTGTACGTGTGCAGTGCTCATATACAGTCGCAAACTTTAATAAAACTAAACAAAGAAGGGTTGTCTTCAAGTGCTTCCTAAAGTCGCACACGCCACCCATATCTCTTAACACTTTACGAGGGAGAAAAAGATCGTTTATTATTAGAGATGCTGCCGCGACCCCCAAATTTTTCTTTGACAATAATTTATTATTGTTCACTGCATATTCATTGTCTTTCGAGACAAACAGAAAACAACAACAAGGGTCAAATATACTCCGAGAAAGATTTTTGCTGGTCAGTGCCGAACTAAGGATTAAGAAAACAAATTGTTAAAAAAAATTAATTGATCCTGCTCATTAAACATTAGAAAAATGTGAATTATTTCCGTTTGAACAAATTAAATCTTTACAAAATAAATAAATAAATAAACATAAATAACAGTAAAAATGATATTTTTTCAGTTCTTTTTTTTAATTTCATTTATTTGTCGAGTATTTTTCATGAATTAATATTTTCTTTTTTTAACAATTAAAAAATATATTTTTATTCAGTACAAGCTAAATATTAACCATTTTTAGCTTTTTAACAATAGGATTTTTTTTTTTTAATCAAAAGAAAAAGAAAACATTCACAAGATGAGAAAAATATGGATTCAAAGAAATTAAAGCTAAGACAACTTAATGTGTAAGATAAAAGACAACTTAATGTGTAAGATAAAAGATAGAAAGAAATTTTTATCAGATTCACTAAATAATATAAACTGTAAAAAAAAAAATATTTATCACTCAAAAACAAATATAAATTATTCGAATTGGTATTCATATTGTAACACTTCATTTTTAAACAGATTTATAACACTTAAATGTGAAGTTCTAGACAGTAAACATTAACCAGTTAATGCCTGTGAGGTCTGTGAGGTCCAAGATGTGGTCAGATGGGGACGACAGTCGATGATCGATGATACTGGTACCAACATGTACAGATAATGTATTCCACAAGAATTCCATACATAGCTCTGCATGGGGTGCCGGATGGACGGGGTCCGCCAGGGAGACCCTCGAAACGATGGAGAGATAGCTGGAGCTCAGCGTCACAGGAGGGGCAATCCTGCAGTAAGACTCTCGAGTCTATAGAAAGTCTAAGAAGTTAATGCCCTTGAACAAGGGCACGTTGGACGCAAAGCACCCGATTACATTGTGAACCAATGGGCAATCACCATGGATCTTCCTCGAATAACAACCAGAGGAAGACCAAAGAATTCATGGGTGGTGCAAAAAGATAACCTGATGCAGAGGCACGGCTTGCGGGACTTAGTCCGGGACAGAAGAGCGTACAACCTGAGGACGAGGAGAGCTGACCCCAACAGTCTTCGCAGACAGTGAGTTGGGATGGAGCCAGGGAGAAGAAGCCCTTGAACGAGACCCTCTCGTGCGCCAAATGCGTTCCGATTTCCGCTATCCCGAGTCACGCTCGCTCGTCTCGACTTGCAGTGTTCTAATTTTAGCTAACACGTGTAAAGCTCGTCAGTCGTTCGCGTTTTATTCATTGTAAATTTGCCTGCAGTTGTGAGTGGTCGTGTTTTGTGTTGCTTATTTCGTATTTACGATATTGTGTTCGTATTTACGTACGTCTATGTTTAACACAATGCTTTCAAATCTACCATACCAAGTTGAATTTTTCTTCATTTTTTTTAAATTAAAATATGTTTAAATTGTTAAGTTTCAATTGAAAAGTGTATAAACTTAAAATAAAACACAAAAAAATACTTGATGTTTTTTGAAACCCTTTTTGTAAAAAAATTCCTAGCATTAAGTGGTTAATTGGTGTGACAGGCCTGTTAAGCTGTCTGACAATTCTTTTGTAATGCGAAACAGGCTTATCATTTCAAATTTAATTTATTTGTTCACATTTAAGTGTTAAATCATTCAATCATCGTATATATTTAGTTTTTGAAAAAATATATATAAAATCAAGAGACAGTTGTTAAAAAATAGCGTTTTAAAATATATTGCCTAATCAGAGGTTTCAAACTTGTGTTCCGCAGAACCATAAAGTTCTCTCGATAAAATTTGGAGTTCCGCAATAGGACTATAACAGTTTAAAATATGTATGAAAAATATACAAAACTGTGTGATAATTCCTATTTGGTTGCTGTTTAGTGCCACATATTTGTACAAAGTGATTTTTTTGCTTTAAACTGCGGCAAAAAAAATACAAAAGTGAGTTTGATGTCACTCGGTTGTCCACAATTAAATCAAATTATGAAAGAAAAAAAGAGAGAATGATTGAGGGATCGATTGGCAGAGGGTGTCCTCGCCGAGAGTATCTGGAGCAAATATGCCACGATATGGACTGCACCTCCTATACAGAGCTCAAGAGGATCGCTGAAGACCGAGCGAAGTGGAGGAGGAGATGCAGAGCTTTGCTGCTAACCAATCCCCAGGATTGAAACTGAAGAAGAAGATGAGATGAAGTGAAAGGAGGACAGGGATACAGCCTTCAAAGTGAGACACCACCTGTTACCGTGCGCGACATGATAGATTCTTAATCGCCTACGCACCCACATAGGTAGATCAAAAGAGAACCTCTTCAGATTGGAGAAAACCCACCGCTGAGCATGTGTGGTGACATTGAATCAACGTCACACCTAATGGTTTGCTCACTGTGTCCCGTTAGCTGTTCGGAGGAAGACCTGGAGAAACGTAACTCCAAAGCCATCATATTTGAATCATTCTGGGCTGATAATATATTAACCTTTCCTTCCCTGTGTTGGGTATCTTCTATACATTGCTTCTAATAACCATCAATATCTCTATAAATATTATAAATACAAGGTTAAGATTTTAGGTATTCCTCCATAATATATTTACGCATTGATTTAAAAAATAATATTAATAATAATCAGAATTTATCGACTACATCGTGGGTATTTTGTGAAGATATCGGAAACAAATTTGCATTTAAACGCTGCGAGTGCTTCGTCTTGACGATAGGTGAAGAGTATGCGGGAAGCGCGACACTATATTCGCATCTCACTCTTGCATACTCCACTGAATTGCGAGGAGCTCAATTGTCTCAATCGTCGCAAACGTAAGCCACGCCGGGGTACCGCTCCGCGCCGCAGTATCTTCTGGATTTGCAAATAGATTAGACGTACGCCCGTTCCGTGAGCGTTGCCAGATGGTTTTTTAATGTTTTCAGCAAATAAATCTCAATTATTATAATTTTTAACTTCAATTATAATTAATTAAGGGGATTATCTATGAATGTTCTTATTTTTCCGATTTAAAATCGCAAATTTTTTATCGCGTACTCACTACCCAACACCGGAGCACGCATTTCAATTTTAACACCGTAAGGGAAGGGTTAATCTGATTTTGTCGACACAGTTTGAATGGAAAAGAATAGCGAAGAACTACCGAATATGAAGGAATATATGTTTCAGAGAAAATTCATAAAACGAAGAAGAAAAACAGTGAATACTCAATATGATGGACTTCACACGCAACATTTCTATTGTTTTTTTTTAACAGATCTAAAATGAGATTCAGCGTGTAAAAATTATAGAAGAAATAAAATCTGATTCTCTCCTTTTTATAGTTCTCAGATCTAAAAATGTATATTTTGAATAAAATATGACTAATTTTCATATATAAATTAATCAGTATCAATATAAAAATTAATTTATAATGACCTATTTAATGTGTTCGGGATATTAATATTTAAAATTAAATGTTGTTCAATGAAGCACGTCATAACTGGTATTCACTGTTGATTACACTAAGTTGAAAAAAGACTTAAAATATATGAAATCAAAGCATGTTTTAAACTTAAAAACAAAATTACTTAAATTAAATTCGATTTGTATATTAAAAAAAATGAATATATCCTTAATTGATAAAAAAAATTGTCTCCAATTTTTTTATACTCTATAATTTCACTATAAAAGTAAAAAATCTTAATACTTAAAATAATTTCTTAATATTAATAGTGTAGAGTATTGCATCTTAACACTGAATTATTTTTATTTTCAAATACTTAGTCTCGTGTGTTTTGATAATTTTTTTTAAAAACACAGTAAATCCTCGACATCGCAACAAAAAAATAATATTTTTTTTTTTTTAGTCTAACATGAAAAATGTTTCGTTTTGTTGATTAATGTTTTAGATGATTAATTTGTTAGTAAACGTCTAAAAATGGAAATTCTAAAATATGATATGAACAAAATGAAGTGACAGTCGCGTTTTCTTATTTGATTTAGCTTATTTTTTATGCAGTAAGTAGACTTTTTATGCAGTAAGTGGACTTTTCATGCAGTAAGTGGACAAATTTTTAAAGGTTTTTAAATACTCATTACTTGTAGAATAAATTTAAATTATACAAAGTAAACATGCAATGTTGTGCACAATTCTAAATAAATCCAGTGACAGTTATTTATAATTTATCAGTGATTAGCCCAAATCTCTTTTTTTGTCAGACTGTTCTTTATTTACTGATGGGATTGTTAACAAAGTATTTTTCTTACTGACGGCAATGTTAAATAAACCTACTTATTGATGGAGTTATTTATAATTTATCAGTAATTAGCCCAAATACATTTTTTTGTCAGATTGTTCTTTATTTACTGAAGGGATTGTTAATAAAGTCCTTTTCTTACTGATGGGAATGTTAAATAAACCTTCTACTTACTGATGAGAGTACTAAGACAGAAAAATAAATTAAATAAGATATTTTGAAAGGAATAATACCTGTTGGGAATCTGTCGAGTAAGTGGTGTTGTGATTAATCTTCACTCGAGACATCTACTCGGTCATTTCTCAGCTTTCCCAATTTCTTTAATATGTTTTGAAAAATGGAAAAGATTGTGGATGGGCTGTTAATTTCTTTGAATTGGTTGTTAATTCCAGTACTGTTACCAGTACTAATTGGGCTGTTAATTCCAGTACACCAAGAGTTGACTCACGTGGTAGATACTCATAATTAAGTCTCGCTACTTATCAAGTTTATGAAAATGTTTACAAATACAGCTGTCAAATATTAGTAAAATAAAACTTATAAAGTCATTAACATTGTGTAAGTTTAAAGACATTGTAATTTGTTTTATCGAACACTGTTTATTTCACTTTTTGGTCTGTTTATTCCACAAAAAGTGGAATAAACAGTGTTTGATAAAACAAAAATGCATCTTGAACAAAGAATTTCTTGCATTACTAATTATTAATACAATTAAGTACCATACCGATAATGATATTCAGAAACTCAAAAATACATCAATCAAAAATGCAAAAAATCTATATTCAAAACATGTTTTCACAGCATCTTTATTTTTACACTAAGACAGCTGTCACTTCTTAAGTTATTTTTCAAGCATGTGGTTTCTATGGTTTTTGTACTATGACCGACGTATGAACAGCGAGAATTTCTCTTAATCGACATACAAACTCTAGAATTTCCACGTTTGTATTAAAATGATGGAATGAAAAAATATGATTACAAAAAAAATTTAATAAATAAATAAATAATAGTAATCTAAAATTGTTTAAAGTGACACATTAATAATATCTTTGAAAAATCACAGCTCGCGTGTCACTTTAACTAAACTTAGTTTAAAACACTTGATGAAAAAAGCGAAAGGAAATTTAGATTTTTTTAGTGCGGATGAGTAATGTAATGGAGACTGGTATTATTTTGCGCATTAACTATAATAATAAATAATATAATTGTATTGTCGAGGTTTCACTGTGTTTTTATTGTAATTCTATATATATTAAAAACTTATTGTCAAGAAATAACAACCGGAATATTTCGGATGATTGTGACATACAATGATTACAGACTATATTCCATTATGCTAATAAAACAGTTACGATAAAATATTATCAGAAAAGGGACAGTCGGAATGGGCAAAGTCTCGGAAGGAGAGCATACAGGGTCATTCGTCATCTAGAGCAGGGGTCTCCAAACTATTTAGCCTAAGGGTCACACTGACTCCTCCACTAAGTCCCAAGGACCAAGACCTAGCTAGCTCATCATACCAACATACTGTAGTTTTGAATTATGCGCAAATTTTCATATCGGGACTAGCCGGCGAGTGAGATATCTATGGCGCAGGGTGCGGGGGTGGACTCCGCTCCGTTCGCAATTTCGGTTGGTACTTACGGTTGGTGTAGCGATATTTTTAAAGAAAAATATTTAAAGTCATCATTGCTGGAATTTAATTAAAGTCTTCCACTCACACAGCTTGATCAGTTGCATACATTTGCTCGTGGCTTTTTTCCGCTTTCGGCACTACTTATCTGTGTGAAAAAAACATTCTCCAAAATGAAATATACAAAAAATATTTCCAGATTCAAATTAACTGATGAGTATTTGAAGTCGCTGCTGATAATTTCCACTAGTAAACTTGATCCACAACTGCAAACAATTGTCAGTGGAAAGTTACAACTACATAAATCTCATTAATCATAATTATAATGTTTCATTCCATTATGTGAATTACCTATGTATGTCACTTATTGTATTATGCATGTTCAATTTCATTATGCATGTCAGTTATTGTGTTTCTTAATTGGTCGTTAAATAAAAACATCTGATTATTATTTTGTATGATTTACTTACATTGTAAATTTTACAATGTAATCGAAATAAACTATGACGGGCCGGATACCGGACATAACCGGCCGGATTGGTGGTGCTCGCGGGACGTAATTTGGAGACCCCTGACCTAGAGGATAAGCCCTTAAACACACATAGGACAATACTAAGAAAAGAAAGAATTATAATATAACAATTAAAAATACTGATAAAAAGTAATCCATCCATTTACGTGAATTCACTTGAACACGGTTGATTATGTTTCTTAATTTTAAATGTTTTTACTTTTTAGTATCGGAAACTTCGTATTATTTTGTTGTTTGACTAATGTTTTTGGTTGTCGAAATCGTGGGACTATGACGGTCCCGATACTGTATTTTCTACTCTTATCGAAATGAGTGTTTTATATGTTATCATTTATCGTGGGATTATGACGGTCCCGATACTGTATTTTCTACTCTTATCGAAATGAGTGTTTTATATGTTATCATTTATCGTGGGACTATGACGGTCCCGATACTGTATTTTCTACTCTTATCGAAATGAGTGTTTTATATGTTATCATTTATCGTGGGACTATGACGGTCCCGATACTGTATTTTCTACTCTTATCGAAATGAGTGTTTTATATGTTATCATTTATCGTGGGACTATGACGGTCCCGATACTGTATTTTCTACTCTTATCGAAATGAGTGTTTCATATGTTATCATTTATCGTGGGACTATGACGGTCCCGATACTGTATTTTCTACTCTTATCGAAATGAGTGTTTCATATGTTATCATTTATCGTGGGACTATGACGGTCCCGATACTGTATTTTCTACTCTTATCGAAATGAGTGTTTCATATGTTATCATTTATCGTGGGACTATGACGGTCCCGATACTGTATTTTCTACTCTTATCGAAATGAGTGTTTTATATGTTATCATTTATCGTGGGACTATGACGGTCCCGATACTGTATTTTCTACTCTTATCGAAATGAGTGTTTTATATGTTATCATTTATCGTGGGACTATGACGGTCCCGATACTGTATTTTCTACTCTTATCGAAATGAGTGTTTTATATGTTATCATTTATCGTGGGACTATGACGGTCCCGATACTGTATTTTCTACTCTTATCGAAATGAGTGTTTTATATGTTATCATTTATCGTGGGACTATGACGGTCCCGATACTGTATTTTCTACTCTTATCGAAATGAGTGTTTTATATGTTATCATTTATCACTAATATAGATTTATGAAAAATAAGACTATAAAGAATGAAATATCAGCAAATTTATACGTAAAAGATCGATGGTTCCATTGACGCGCTGTTTTCCTGGCACCTATAAGCCACATAAATGGAACGATTCCTGTAATAATATACTTAAATTTACTTCACCAAGCCCCCTCATTGAATACATTAAAGGCGAAGAAACACACACCGAAAACAAACCGTTCAGAAATACCGGGAATCATAGCACTCTTAGCGAGCATGCGAACCATTAGACTATCGGCTTGAACGATAAAATACGTTTTACGACAAAATTTGTACCAAAATCATGTCCTCTAGTAGAACTAGTCAATTTGTATCATTCTTATAGTAAATGGATGAAAATTGAGGTAGTAAAATACGTATTTAGTTCATATATAATAAAAAATTAAAACACCGTTTAATCCCCTTGAAAATATATATTTAAATCCAACCGGTTTCAAGTCATACGCGATCATCTTCGAAGTCATTAAACTGCGTTTCATTTTATTTTTGAACTGTGTTTTAATAACAATTTTTATCTTTGGTTTTGAACTGTGCTTTTCTTTTTGTTTTTTTCTATATATTTTTCTCTGCAACTGTGTTTTTGATAACTTTTCATTTTGCCATTTAACTTTGTTTTTAATAACTTTTCATTTTGTTTACGAACTTTGAACTGTGCTTTGATAACTTTTTCATTTTTGATTTTGGTGTTGTGTTAATTGTGATTTTAATTTAACTCAACAACTATTCATTATTGCTTTTGCACCCTGAACTGTGTTGTGAAAATTGCTTATTCATCTTGCAATGTCTCATCGAGAGGCAAAGACTCCCGTCTCCGGGGACCCTTTTGCGAGGTCGGCCGTGACGCCTAGATCCCCGCATAGAAGGAGACTCACTGAGGGCAGTGATAGCCCCGAGGCTGACGCGGACATCATGGGAGCGAGCAGAGCCTCCAAGAGGGATCGAGCCCTGGAACTCTGCGAGAGTATCGCCAGAAGAACAAAGTCGACGGAAATCTCGGATGCCATAGAGGAGATCAGGGCAATAGTTTCCGACCTCGCTGGGAGTCCGGGAGTTGCTGACAGGTGTGAAAGCGGGGCCAGAGGGGGTGCCGGTGATATGGAAGAAGCCATAAGGCGCATAGGGGAGCAAATGGCCAGCATGCAAAGGGATATGACGCAGATGAGGCAGGAGAGCAGAATCGGGATTGTCCAGTCCGGCGCGCGAATGACGTACGCGAGCGTCGCGGGGGGATCGAGAGGCGGAGAAAATGTTCCTCGCATGGATGTCGCTATCTCGGGTAACATTCCCGACAAGAGGTACGCAGTGGTCGTCTCTAGCAGCGACAAAAGGGACACAGCAGACAGTATTAAGAAGCGTCTCCTCTCTGCTGTGAAGCCAAAAGAGCTTAAAATAGGGATCACCAGCGTGTCCACCATCTCGCAGAACCGAGTTGTGATAACTTGCCCGGAAGAGAAGCACCTGACAAAACTTAAGGGTTCTATCAATTCTGTCAAGGATCTTGCCGCGACCGATGGCAGGAGGAAGAGACCACTCGTCATTTTTAAGGGCATCTGCAAAACAGAGACGGAGCAGGACCTGATGGAGGAACTCGTGCTGCAAAACGATGAGGTGTTTGAGACCTTGGGGGGTGATCAGATCCAGGAACACCTGAAGATCATCAGAACCATGCCAAACAGGAATAATACCCTGAAGAATATACTCGCGTCGGTGTCGCCGCGGTTGAGGACGGCGATGCTTAGCAAGGGTCGAGTCAACCTCGGCTTCTCCAGGATCCACGTGGAGGATTACTCGCCCTTGCTGCAGTGCTTTCAGTGTCTCGGTTTCGGGCACATGACATCTCGGTGCGCGGAGAAGCAGAGATGCATGCATTGTGCTGGGGATCACCGTTTCTCGGAGTGCACTCTGAGGGAGAGGGAGGAATCCAGGAGGTGCCACAATTGCTGCAGGACCGGAGAGCGCGGCTTGAGCAGGGGGGACACAAAACATAGGGCAAACAGTCGAGACTGTCCGTTTCTGCTGAAGATGGAGGGGAAGGCCAGAGAACGAACCGACTATGGCTGCTAACGGGACAAGAGTAGAGCCTCGGGAGCCTCGCGTTGTCGGGACGGGGACCTCGCTGGCCTCTGTCAGGGTGTGCCAAGTGAATTCGGGGCGATCGTCCGTAGCCTTGGACTTGATCAGGACGGACTCGGCGGATGTCATACTGCTGCAGGAGCCGTACACTGGCGCAACTGGACGAGTGCTTGGAGCGTCCGGAGCATTAAACCTTCGAAGTCATTAAACCTTCGAAGTCATTAAACCTTCGAAGTCATTAAACCTTCAAAATCATTAAACCTTCGAAGTCATTAAACCTTCGAAGTCATTAAACCTTCGAAGTCGTTAAATCAATTCCAGTAAATTAAATTCTCTCGAAGACATAGAAAACGTCAAGTTGGTGCATTGGGGTAAACCCATGGTAAAAAATATTGCCCATAAAGGAAATCCTATCCCCCATTATTGCAAATAATAAAATTTAATCCTTTTAGTTAATTCCTACTCCCTTATCTAAATGTTGTCAGGGCCAGTGCCTAAGGCCTCGGCCACACAGTTGGAGCCTCGCTTGATGCTTAGATCTACGCTGCAAGTTAGGCGACATATCCTAGCGAACCAACGCACCGCACACTATCGCAATGGCCACACTGCACGCTTCCCGCCACATTACATGACGATTAGTCACTGAGTGAATCTCCTAGCTTATTGGTTAATTTTATTGTGTCACCGAGTGATTTTACAAGATGTAGGAAGTTTTAATAATAGCTGTGTATAAAAGGGAGCCTTTGTGGAACCCATGGAGTAAATTATAAAAAAATTTACCTGTAATAAAATCACTTTTGAATGAAGTTGCACAGGAAGTAAATAAAGATAAGGTAAGTTGTAATGAAATTTGTTAAGTTTTGAGAGTGGCATCGTGTGTTGGCTCAACCGCTCCCAACTGTCAAATGAATTTGTGCGTAGCACTTTGGTGTAGCCATGCACGAAGTCACCTAGTATATGAGTCACGTAAAACCTAGCTTAGCACCTAACGAAGCACTTTGGTGTGGCCTCGGCCTAGATTATTTGTGATATTGTCCTCCTTTTCCAAATTTTTGTAGCTTGGAATATCCCTTGAGGTGAGTCGCATATGATTTGAAACTAGTTAGGTTTAAATAAATATATAAAGTGGACTAAACGGTTAGGTTAGGTTAAATATATAAAGTGGATTAAACAGTGTTTGAATTTTTAATTATATTTCAATAAACATTAATTCCCACAATGTTAACGCGAAAACTAAAAAAATCTTACGTATTTGATTGTTTAATTCTGATTTAGGAAACCTGATATCGATTCGAAATTCAAAAGTGTTTCTCGAATGCAGAATATTAAATTAAAATTAACTTATGCCGAGATTGTCAGAACATAGATAAAAATGTGTGAATAACGGTTTTAAGAGTGGGAATGTAAGAAAAAAATAAAAGGAAACCTGACTCTGTCACTCGATAAAATAATCAGAAAAAATCTTGACAATATGGCCACATACATACAAATTCATAAGGCATTTTATTATCAACAACTCTACTAGCAAATAACAGAATTAATTAGTAATGTAAATGAAAAAAAATTCTTTACATGTAATGGAAGATGTTGTCTAGCGTCTCTTGGACTTTCAATTATGTTTTTTTTTTGACAACAGCAGTAGTGTAAACTATTAGGAAAATCGACTACTAAAATGTGATATTACCATATCATGGGCAAACCGATGATTTTGGCATATCGAGTCAACTGTTTGTAATGGGTTTTCGCTTTAAATGGCAACACAGTTAACTATTGATAAAAAAAAAAAGTCTCTTCACTCGATATCGGAAATATTAATTATCTTTAATATTAGAATCAAGGTTTGAGCATGTCAACGGTTATTTTTTATAACCTCAAAAATAGCCAATAAATCTAAAAAATATCTAATAATAGTAAAAAAAAATAAAAGATTATACAAAATAATGTATAAACAAGAAAGAAAAAACATTATTTACGAAACTATCGTGACAGTTTCGTGATTCCATGCCTCTTCGCCGAGATTAAATATGTATGTAAAAAATATCGAAACAAAATTTATTCGATGACAAAAAGTTACATATACTCGTATAGCAGTGTTAGAAAGCCGTAAATGTTCGCTTCAAATAGCAAGTCAAAAACTATTTAGACTTGCAACATATTTTCAAAGTTTATCCAAGGTTTCGGCCTTAACTTTGTAGAATTCAATAAATTACTTTGTAGAACTCGATAAATTACTTCGTAGAACTCAAAAAATTACTTTGTAGAACTCAAAAAATTACTTTGTAGAACTCAGAAAATTACTTTGTAGAACTCAATAAAATTACTTAACAATAAATTATTTTGTTATTCTATTAATTACATTGATCCCCACTACAAATATTTCTACTCCTTATCCTGAAGCTCTCATTCGGCCTGAAGAGAGACTTCGGAATAGGAGGTAGAAACATGCGTAGCGGGGATTAATGTTATTAGTGGAATAACAAAGTAATATATATATTGTTAAATTTTTTCAAAGGATCGAGTAGCAGAATTATTAAGGGTTTGCATTTATCCTATATTGAGAGGGTTGTAAGCTAACAAAACCTTTTTCCATTTTCCTTAATAAATTGGCAAAGGTTTTTCATTCGACCCATAGAGCAATTAAAGGTAATAATCGTCGAGTTTCTGGCACAATTTGATAACCAACATTTTAACATTTCAATATTTAAGTTAAAATTCAGTATTATTAATTTAAAAATATTCTTTAAAATAACATAAAGTGTATTACTGACAAAAGAAAAATGATATTTTTTTTTAAATCTCAACAATACTTAAGAAACGCTTTCATAATATTTTTACTGTGTGAAAATATTATATTTCCAGTTGAAATAACAGTTACAAATTTTCACAAGACACGCACATTGGCTATTTGACAATAATTACTAATTTTTTTCGAAACATTATTTATCAACTTGTGCCAGAAATCTGAAGTAATGATGATTTGACGGTCGTTGAATAGAAACAAAAAAAAAAAGTTTATCATTTTAGAAATTCCTATAAGATATTTCATTTTGTCACCTGAACAATATTATTAGATGCACCTATATTTGAGCCCATTTGAAAGACAATAAGATGTCGCTTAGACAGATTTGTCTAAAAAAAATATATAAAAAAAAATAAAACTAAATTATTCACAGTTGCCAGCTTCTGTTCATCGTCTAAAAATCTTTATTGAATATTAAAAAATTATTTCGGGTAAGAAACGAAACTTGATTCGTTAAATTTTTCGTTAAGTAACAAAAGGTACTTAATATTATTTCTGCATATTGAGATATGTATTTATTTAAAGTATTGAAAAAAAAAATACTTTGATCATCCACGAACAAAAGTTGGCATCTGCTATTTTAGGGCGTGCTTAATACTTGCACCGACCACCGTGTTCTAAAAAAACAAAAAAAAAATGGCCACGTAAAAACTTCCAGCATAAGATTCAATAAACTTCCAATGAACCAAATCAAAATTGTAGAGTTCATTTTCTAAAAATTAAAACAATTGACGAAAAACACATATCAAAAAATCACTTATGAACTACACTTAAAAAATATTATTAGTCTTTGAAAAATTGGAAGGTATCCAATTTAATACCGCTCTTTTTCGCGGCTGGCCGTATCTCATTCTCTTATCGGAGGATCTTCGTTATCGAGCTTCTTCGACAGCTCGGAGATGACTTCAGTGTATATCAATTGATCCATGTTCCTACCGAGCATGTACAGAATCCACCAGTCTCCGAGGTCTGTCTTCTTCGAGATCGATTCAGCCATCTGTCTTGAAATCATCTTATTCCTAGCCTGCAGAAGTCTCGGACGTACTTCAGGCAGGAAGATAATGACGCAACGGTACATAATCAGGAAGGACAGAATAATAGCGAGGATAATGTACCAGAACCACAAAAAGATGTAAGTCTTCTCGTTTACGATGTTCAAAGGTAAGATACAGAGACTGTCGTGTTTCTGGATGGATCCGGACGCACCAAATTTGTGGAATATACACTTCGTTACTCTCGGAAAGATGTATATCATCGGGTCTATACGTTGTTCTTGAGGTTCTTCCGTTAGGTGCATCACTCGGAGACCGTAGGACATGAATTCACCGTTGAAGAAGGAGTTCATCATCCATAGCTGAAGGATTATGTTGACGAGACAGAGGAGTTCGCAGGCCCAGTATCGGAAGGCATACAGCTTGTGGCACTGGAAAAAATAATAAAAACATTAGTAAAGATTTCAATAATTAATACTACCACACATATTATCGCATAATTTTTACTGAGAATTTTGCCAATTTTGAGATTTACCTCCGAGAGGACAGAACTGTTCTACAGCAGATATTTCACTACCTGAAATATTTTGTTGAAGTATTTCGGTTTGTAAACTCTACTGGGAATCTGAAGACCAAAGTATTCGTAAAATTTGACCTTAATGCCCGACCTTAATTCAATCTCTCTGACCGTCTAAAACAATCCTGAAAATATTGAAAAACATGATTGTTGACCGCCTGAAATCCCACAACTACAACCTTATGTTGAACCTTCTCCTCTACCTTAAACCATCCAAGTCTGCTACACACGCTAAGGCAGTACTGCAATACTGTAATACTAAGGCAGTACTGCAATGCTGTAGCTGTCAGATATCATTTATTCTTCTCTGTTAGAATTTTTCAAATAAATTGTTTTATTTTTTATTTTTTGGCTATTTGTGTGTTTCTAAAGCTGTGTACAACATTCCACTACATTTATAGTCTACTACTTGATTGTTTCTAGTCAATAATACTATTTATTTTGGTATTGCAACAGTTATATTATTATAAAGTAGGCGGGATCCTAACGGTCAGTTTGTTTGGTCCCACGTGTTTGTCGGCCATTTTGTTCAGTCACAGTCTCAAACTCTATCACCCTATTTGTTTTTATTAAAACATTTTAATTTCTTTTTTTGTTTTTTCAAATTACTAAGAATAAACTGATTTTTTTTAAACAAACTGCAATACTCTTCAGTAGCGTGCTGCAATAGTTTTAATTTAGGCCCGAAACAACCCATCAATTGTCACAACACAATGAACATTTCGAACGCAGTACGCTCAACAATCTGCGCCTACTGCTCAGACCGTTCGACGGTTAGTGCTCGATTTCAGCAGACGGGAACCACTGGTGATCGAAGGCATACAGGGAGGCGCCGAACAAGTCAGTCTTTGCAAAATATTGCGCGTGTTGATGAAAATGCGCAAGGAGCTCCAGAAACATCTTTAAGAATACCATCCTCACATTTGGGTATCCCAAAATCGTCCCTGCATAGAATACAACGAACCGATTTACGTTTCTACCCTTATAAATCACAATCACAAAAGGCCGCAGCAATATCCGGATGTTTAAAGAACACTATCTGGAAAAACAAGTATATGAACATCCAAAGAAAGGTGAGGATATACAAGACCTGTGTCCGCCCTATAATGACATACAGCATAGAGTCCAGAGCCGACACTGTCAGAATCAAAAATATCCTTCGAACCAACGAAATGAAGGTACTCTAACGGTGGACCCTGGTGTGATGTTATTTTCAAAACTGGATAATGAAAAACATATTGAATTAAATTACCATTTATCTTTTACATGTCGTTTTTATTCCCATTATATTAAAAGTTATAATAAAAACAAATGGGATGATAAATTTTGAGACACCTGGCGTATACTCCTTCATATATAGGAGTTCACGGCCATTATTCAAAGAGAGAGAGAGACTTGGCTATTTCTAGGGCCTCTAATCTGTCCAATTTATTTTCGCTACTACTGATATGTAAGAGTTTGGCATCATCGATAGAAATGTGAGATTTTCACGGTGACAATGATTAGCCATTTCAGAATAAATTAGAAGATTCATTAAGGCGGATTCGCATTCTCAAAGTCTCTTTTCAAAAGATCTTCCCGTCTTTCCTGTATAGAAATTATCCCAATGAGCACATAAAAATGTATACACACCATGTTAGAAGTGTATATTATAATTCAGTCTTGTTTGTGCTCCCCTGATGATGAGGTGAAAACCTTGAAACCGGTAGGGTTATACCGCTGTATAAAGCAGAAGTCAGCCGATTATGGCCGACAGTCTCTTTCTTAAGCCCGATATGCATTACTTACCACCGGGTACTGTACAACACACACAAACACTACACTACACCTAAAGCTGAATGTGTTACTATCATATATCTGAAGATCTACTAAACTTATCTAAAGATCTACTAAAGATTTCTTTGTAGTGGTTTTCTAACCAAATATGTTTTTCTTAATATAATATACACATGTGCAGATGCAGTGAAGTTGCTGGCTGCAGCCACTACCTTCCTATCATTACGCTCAACTTATTTAATTTTTTTGTAATATTTTTAATGTCATTAATAGTGGGTTCAAACCCCGAATTAGAGTGCCTTTGAGGAGTCTGCTCTATAAACGGCACTATATAAATTGTTCTTTTATTATTGCGACTTTTGTTATTGGAGCATGGTTGTTATTGCGACAGTGGCTTGCAAGAGGAATGAGTTGTAGCAAAGGTTTGTGTGAGCTCTTGAGTGTGGTGTTATTACGACAGGGGCTTGCAAGAGGAATGAGTTGTAGCAAAGGTTTGTGTGAGCTCTTGAGTGTGGTGTTATTACGACAGGGGCTTGCAAGAGGAATGAGTTGTAGCAAAGATTTGAGTGAGCTCTTGAGTGTGGTGTTTTTTATTGTTTTATATTTATATATCTTTTTTCGTGATTATGTGCAGTATATTGTAGGATGAACGTGTTGGTCTGTCTGGAGTGATGAAGTGTGAGGAGTTTGATTTCGCGTGATGTATACATATGTAATTGAGTGTCACTGTTTGTCAGGTTGACGAGAATGTGCAACGGGGTTTTATATAATCAAAAATCGGAAAGAAATATCGATTTATGTTTTCATGCTATATGTCCTCAGTGAGATACAGGCAAAAGCCTAGTTTACTGGGGACACGACAAATGAAGGGTAACAAACCCATATCCATTAAAATTGTGTGTCCAAATTAATTACCTGTTGTTTTTTCACAAATTATGTATATTTACTGTCCATGATGTATATTTACTGTCGTCCTTTACTGTCCATGCAGTGAGACTCTGGAATCAGTTGCAAACCAATATAAGACTCGCTCCGTCCTTGGCATGCTTTAAGAAGCGATTGAAAAACCTCTTAATTTCTAGTCAGTAAAATAACGGGTTTCATTCCTGATTTTTCTTTTCCTTTCCTCTCCACCATCCCTTCCTTTCCTTTTGATTGATGATATCTCACTTTATATGAAAAAGAATGTTCGGGTGATTGTCCGTCTTTGTGGGGTTCGTGAGCATGTGCTCACGTATATGTTTATGGATTTCGTGAGAATGGATAGTCATTTGAATGATTTATGCGACCACGTAACTTGCTTCATTTACTTTTGTCTGGTTAGTTGGAAGAGATTGCCGCCTGGAAATAAGCCCGCCAGATTGTATTTGCAATAAAAGTGTTAAATAAATAAATAAAAATATATTTCTTGTCATGTGTAAAATAAATTTTAAAAAATTATTTTAAGTGGAGTTATATAACATTTCTTTATACCATTCAAAATGAGAGTAACAACTCCATTTTAAATTGTAATTTTTTGCAGTTGTGTCATGGTGTGTGTGTTGCATCACTTATACTCTTGATTATGATTAGTTTTTTTTTTATCTATTGCACATGTTTCACTGGAACATTATCTAATGATTCAAAAATAATCTGAGGGAAATGTCACCTATAATTCAACGGCCATTATTCTCTCATTAGATGTGATATGATGAGAAATAAAACATGTGGAAATTGCAAGAAAAAAATCTCACGCGAGCCTCTCTATGTATCCTCCAGCTCACTTCAAACTGGTGGAATGGTGCACGCATACATAACCCGGGAGTAACTCTTGATTCAAAGCTCGCTTATGATTTAGCAAACTTTTTCAACAAACCGATGATTCCAAAATCAATTAGCAGCGTCTAATATCTCACTACCTTCATTTTTCCAATCGCCAACAGGTAAAAATGATGGGGTGAATTCCCGATAGGCGATACAAACCCTCCTTTCTTGTACATCCCCCCCATAAAACACAGTGTTCCCAATTATACATGGCCGCATGGTAATGTAGATTTTTGTGCAGGTCACCGGTTTGAACCCTATGATGTATTACTCCCCTACGAATGACACAGGATTTTTCCGCCTAGTATTTGGGGGTATAAGGATGCATATGACTTCAGTCAATCTATTCTTCAAAAAAACATGCCAGTGTGTTCCGATCGCCTCACATGTGTGCCATCAGATCCAGTGCAGTGGTGTGGCCGGTGAGTTTGCTGGTATGCAACAGCTCACTTATTGAAAACAAATTCCACGGCACAGCTTTGGAATCCTCGACTTAGAGGTCCAGCAATGACGACGATGGTGATCATACAATACCCCTTTGAAAACTCTCATCAGCTTGATTAACAATGAGACTCGGTTACATGTATGTATCACGTGAATCAAACCCTGCATACTTCATCATTCCAGACAGACCAAAAGGTCCACCACACATAATCACCAAAAACACACCACACTAAGGAGTTACTACAAACCCTTGTCATTCCAAGTCATTCCTCCTGCAAGTCCAAGCACTCAAACTCCTGTCGCAATAACAACCACGCTCCGATCCACTGTCTGAATTCTTTGCACTCTTTTGCCTTTATTGTATTCGGCACCCTATTGTATGTTACGGGAGCCAAATATGCATATTACCATTGGGTAAAATCAATTTGTGTGAATATTTGATCAGTTTCCATGCATTTCATATGTCTACAGAGTTTACTTTTCATCATTCCAGATAGACCAAAAGGTCCTCCCCACAATGTCCCGCACATAATCATCAAAAACACACCACACTGAGGAGTTTACACAAACCCTTGTTACAAGTCATTCCTCATGCAAGCCCAAGCATTTAAACTCCTGTCGCAATAACAACCATGCTCCGATCCACTGTCTGAATTATTTGCACTCTTGACTTTATTGAATTCGGCACCCTATTGGATGTTATTGGAGCCAAATATGCATTTGGCCTTTGGGTAAAAGCTGTTCCATGCATTTCATATGTCTACAGAGTTAACTTTTCATCATTCCAAAGAGATCAAAAGGTCCAGCCTACAATGTGCCGCACACAATCACCAAAAACACACCACACTGAGAAGTTTACACAAACCATTGTTACAAGCGATTTCTCCTGCAAGCCCAAGCACTCAAACTCCTGTCACAATAACAACCAAGCTCCGATCCACTGTCTGAATTCTTTGCACTCTTTTGCCTTAATACTTCTTCCCCTTACTTAAAACATACATTATATCAATGCATTAATTTCTTAAGTCTTCATTCCTCCTTCTTTTGAAACATCTTTCCTAGTGCCCACATCTTTATAACATTAATCTGATTGATGTACATCAAATTGTATGAAAGTGAAGCTTACACTTGGCATAAAAAGTGTGAATAATAGAAAATTGTGCATGATGAGACATTTAAATGTGTAGAAAACAGTTGCGTGCTTGGGCAAAAAAGTATGGAGATCAGTTATTTCTGCCTATCCATCCAGCAAGAAACACGGATGATGTAATTTATTTATCAATTTTCAACGACTGTAGTCTTTACAAAAATCAAACAGGTAGGCACCAACACTCTATTCTCTCTCCGTGGTTGCAGTCCTAAGACTGGTTTGCAGCAATTTCAACTCTTCTCCTCCATTCCCCCCTGTCCTGTGCGGCTCTTTTTAAATCTGTATATGTTGAGCAGCGCACGTCCACCAACAGGTCCTCCAGGTACTCTCGGCGTGGGCGTCCCCTAGAGTTTGTCCCCTCGGTCATACCCTCCATTATGGCATGCAAGAGGCCCTCTTGTCGTATTATATGACCGATCCATCTTGCACGCCTTTCGGACAGGATCCTGAGCAGGTGCCTTCCTCCTTCGATTCGTTGGAGAACCTCTTCATTTGTGATGCGATCTCTCCAGGAAATTCCTAATAGTCTTCTATAGGACCACATCTCAAAAGCCTCTAGTCTTCGTCTGTCTCTTTCGGATAGGCACCATGTCTCGCAGCCGTACATCAAGATACTCCATACATAGGTCTTGATGAGGAGTATTCTCAGTTTTAGGTCTATATTATTTGATTCTATTATTTTCGACCTTTTATTAAATGCAAGTCTAGCCTGATGTATACGGCTGTCGACCTCGCTCTTGGACCGACCGTCCCATGTTATTTTTGCTCCCGAGGTAGACAAACTCCTTGGTGTTCTTTAGTGGTTTACCCAACATCACTATTCTCATCTGGTGTTGCGCTCGGCCTACAGTCAGCAGCTTTGTTTTGTCTTTATTTATCTTCATACTGTTATTTTGAAGAATGCTTTCCATAGTTGTTAAGGCCTCTTGTAGTTCCTCTTCACTTTCAGCAACCATAGCAATATCGTCAGCGAACCTTATCATATCCACCTTTTGCCCGTGTATCTTTACACCTTCTCTGTGACTCATTTATGTACTACACTCTATCATGTACTGTCATTGTCTACTATTTTTGATATTGCGCAGTTGTTGTGTTATACGAGTATATCATATTAAATGCTCAGTTTGCCCTTTTTCCTGTAGCAAAATAGTAAAAAGCTGTTAAGTAGTGGATAAGTGTGGAGATCTGTCCTCTCTGGCAACCCGAAACGGACACGGCGTGATGGTGTGAATGCATCGATAACCCTGCCGATTCATTCACCTCACCCAACGAAGGTTAAGTGGAATTCACACACAGTGTAGACCTTGTAATAAAATTGGAAAATAGTAACAATGCCAGCCAACCTACCTAAGCCGGCCGAATATTACAGTATGTATCGCACCTTTACTTAAATACTGTCACAAGTCAGAATAACATAATTCTCATAGTTCTGTTTTTTTTAATCCATAGGAACTCGTCAAAAAATTTGTAGATATGCTGTTTATAGTTAAGGCATTAACGTTGTGGAGGTTTAAAGACATTGTAATTTATTTTTATCAAACACTGTTTATTCCACTTTTTTGTGACGGTATAACCCTACCGGTTTCAAGGTGCACACCTCATCTTCAGGGGAGCGCAAACAAGACTAAATGCTGTTCGAACTGGTACCGATATACACGCTTCAACGGTTGGAGGCTGAGGGGTGAGGGAGGCATGGGACAATTTGTAGATATTAGCAACTGGGTTTTTTTTTTATTTAAAGAACATGCGATGATATTTTATTACGAAACACGCATATGATACATGCGTACCATCACGCCGTTTCCCTGTCGGGATAGGAAAAGAGGACATGGCGCCACACTTGACTACCGCGACATATAGTATATCTTTCGCCTCGTCTACATCCATACTCCTCATACAACTCCTACGATTTCTCCGACTACTTTTTCTTCAGGCAGACAATCGCAAGTCAACAAACTAACTCCGATAATGCCCAAGACTGAAGCGTACTCATTTCCGATCTTATGGAGTCTTTGTAAAAAAAATTGGAAAATCTTTCGTTCTTTAATTATCACATAGAAATGTGTTCCATCATTCTTGTTGGAACTCGAATTTTAATCAATTCCAGAAGTTTCGGACAATCGATTATTTTTTATTTGTGACTTTAGAGTACAATACGCTATTATACGCCAATCAGAAAGGCTTCAAAAGAAGGTAAAATAACAAAAAAATAAAATTTATTTTCTTCATATCAAAACCAATTTTAAAATTGACGTGGCCCAAAAACCTGTGTTGAATCGTATAACGGGAGTTCATATACTATAATTGTATTCATATTTACTTCTCACCAAGGCTTCGTATATTCACATACTGTCTCTATTGTATAATATCCTTAACTGACCCGCCCCCTCTTCTCGCCGAAAATTTTCAGCGTCTTTCCAATCATGGATTAGCGCTACGCTCAAACAAGAGATTGTTCATTGGCCTTTCCTGTTCACCGCTCCTCTTTCTTTACGTCGTCCTTTACTGTCCATGCAGTGAGACTCTGGAATTAGTTACAAACCAATATAAGACTCGCTCCGTCCTTGGCATGCTTTAAGAAACGACTGAAAAAACTCTTAATTTCTAGTCAGTAAAATAACGTGTTTCATTCCCGATTTTTCTTTTCCTTTCCTCTCCACCATCCCTTCCTTTCCTTTTGATTGATGATATCTCACTTTATATGAAAAATAATGTTCGGGTGATTGTCCGTCTTTGTGGAGTTCGTGGGCATATGCTCACGTATGAGTTTATGGATTTCGTAGGGATGGATAGTCATTTGAATTATTTATGCAACCATATAACTTGCTTCATTTTATTTTGTCTGGTTTGTTGGGTTAGGTTAGGTTAGGTTAGGTTGCTGAGAGATTGCCACCTGGCAATAAGCCAAGCCAGATTGTATTTGCAATAAAAGTGTTAAATAAATAAATATGTAAAGAGAATTAATAGTTCTGAAATTCTCAGAAAAAATCCCATTTTCAAACAACTACTAATGAATTTGTCAATATAATTCGAAAAAGTAAAATCACTTTAAAATATATTAGTTATAACACCCATATTTCGTATGTCCTAAACTGTTCCCAATCCATCATAATCAATAGAATAATCACAACCTTTGAGGTATGGAAGTGAAACTTGGGACTTGTCAGAAGTAGGATAAGTGTAAGATTAATGCTGTGGATATGCGTACGCTAAGGAAACTTTGCGGTGTGTCAATGTTTAAAAGAATTCGAAATGAATGCATGGATAAAATGAATGTTTTAAGTAATATGAAGAAAGGAGCTTCAAGGTGGTTTGGACATGTGGAGGGAATGAATGACGAAAGATTGACTAAGCTAGTATACAAGTCAGAAGCGCAAGATTTGTGTGGAAGAAGTAGACCGAAGAAAACGTGGCTAGATCAGATTTTTAAAGAAGATAAAGTGATAAATATAAATAACAGAAAACTGTGCATGACGAAATGTATAGAGGCCAAAGGTTTGTACTTGGATAGAAAAGTAAAGAGATTTGTTCTCTCTGCCTACACGGTGTGATGATAAGTACAATATGTATATAAGAAACCCCTGCGCAAAACAAATTATTAACCTTTCCCTTCCTGTGCTAAAAAAAATCGCGCGTTCCGGTGTTGTGTATTCAATACACATGTAAAAATAAGCGATTTAAAATCGGAAAAATAAGAATATTCATAACCAATCGCTTGAATTAATTAAATTTGAAGTTAAATGTGATAATAATTGAAATTGAATTGCTGAAAACATGAAAAAAAAATAAAACATCGGCCGACGTTCACAAAACGGGCGAAACTACCACCTCAAATGGATGTCCGAAAGCTACTGAAGCGAGATAAGCGAGCGAACTGAGATTCTATTTCTTGCGGTTCCATATACCGAAGTAGAGCGAGACGTGAATAGCGTCGCTTCCTCACCTATAGCAGTTTTTTGAAATGAATATACCTACGTCACACACTGGCACACGTTTGATTTTATTGGTGAATTTATTCCCGATTTTCACAAAATATATCTGATGTGGCCGATAAGTGCTAATTATTATTAATACTATTTTTTCATTCAATGCGTAAATGTATTACGGAGGTATACCTAAAATCTGAACCCAGTATTTATTATATTTATAGAGATATTAAAGTTTTTAGAAGCAATGTGTACTAGTTGCACATCACAGGGAAGGAAGGGTTAAAAATGACGACTTGTGGCAGTAACGTTTAAAGAGTGCGATAACATAACAATGAGGAACTGGCCGCGTTATTATAATATTTAGGCATACTCATATGATAATGGCTCCATTTTTCCACAGTTAAAATCTCAATGACGCATAAATTATTTTAATTTGCGGTTTCTCCATACCAATTGTTAATTGTAGATTCTATGCTAATAACCAGTCGGCAATCTACGGCCTCCGTGGCCTAGCAGAGCTAGTAAGAGGCTCGAATTCAACACGGGGGGTTCCGTTTCAATTCCCTATGGTACTAAAAAAAAAAGAGTGCACAGATACTATACTTGAAAAAATGTAGGATGGTCCTTGTGACATTTGAAATATCATGTCTCAAAGGAATGGGGTAAAATCGTTTTTTTTTACAAATCGAATCGTTTTTTTTTATAAATCGAAAAATTGTTTTTCTCTACACTGACGTTTTAATTCCTAATTTTCACTATACTGACTTTCTAATGTATTGTACGATTTGTATCTATCTTAAAACAGGCCAAGATCCACTATGAATTAATACTAATTACGAACATTTAATTTTAGGTTAAAAAAAACGAAAATTCAATTATCGTATACCCCATCCTTAGCCAATGCAGACTAACGTAGTGACTTTTGACAAACGTCGCCGAATATTATTTGATTTTAACAAACTGCCACATTTTTGCTAATTTGTAACAAGATGTATTAATTTGTCATTATTGTTCGTTTTATGTAATGTACGAGTATTTACCTAAATAACTTGCTATTTATTAGAATCGAGGCTTATATTAAAGTTGATAAAATAATTAAAATTACTGAACGTCGTTACAAGGTTGTATTGGGGTAAATTTGTGAACTGTCACAGGGACCATGCTACATTTGCTCAAGTATAATATCTGGGACGGTGGCTCAATGACCAGTGGGATTAGATTAGATATTTTCCTACATCTGTACGAGTATGTTATATGTCCATAAAAATATATTTGACAAGAATACCGCATAACACTTACAATGGGAAGACGAACTACAAAGAAACCTTTGTAGGTCTTGCGATACGTGGTAGTAACACATTCGGCTTTAGGTGGAGTGTAGTGCATGTAAAGTGTTCATATTCGTTATAAATTTTGATAAGACCTCCCAAAAAGTGTTGACTTCAAATGCTTCAAAAAGCTGCACACACCACCCATATCCTTAACACCAAGGCCTCGGCCACACGGGTAGGAGCCTCGCTTGGTGCTTAGAGCTACGTTGCGAGCTAGGCGACATATCCTAGCGAACCAACGCACCGCATATTATCGCAATGGACACACTGCACGCTTCGCGCCACGCAACATAACGATTAGTCACCTAGTGAATCTCCTAGCGAACAGACGTGTCGGTTAATTTTATTGTGTCACTAAGTGATTTTACAAGATGGCGGAAGTTTTAATAACAGCTATGTATAAAAGGGAGCCTTTGTGGAACCCATCGAGCAAATTATACAAAAATGTACCTGTAATAAAATCACTTTGGAATGAAGTTGCACAGGAAGTAAATAAAGATAAGGTAAGTTGTAATGAAATTGGTTAGTTTTGAGAGTGGCATCGTGTGTTGTTGACTCAACCGTTCCCAAATGCCAAATGAATTTGTGCGAAGCACTTTGGTGTGCCAAGCATGGAGTCACCTAGTCTATTAGCCACATAGCACCTAGCGAAGCGCTTTGGTGTGGCCTTAGCCTAAGAGGTTGACCACAGGACCAGCAGCGGTAAAATCTATCATAATATCCCGCCCTATTGGATCGATCTGCAACAGTAAATATATTAGATGAAAAAGAAATCTACCTCCAAGTCCATCTCTCTCTCAGACACAGGTTCGAAAGATTATGAAATTCACTCAAAACAAATAGAATGTAAGTTGGATCTTTTTCGCAAAACTACGTCCAATCTTAAAAGTGAAAACCGACCACGCCCGGCTAGTAACACGGTGGGAGTGACAGAACTACTTTCACATAAAATTTTCGCAAGATATTTATTTCGCCGAAATCTCGGTCAATTGTCGTCGCAAATCAAGACAAGGAATGACTAATTCTGCGGTTGTCAATGTATTAATTAAATTCCAAGAATTTATTAATATTCGAATTCCAAAAAGAATGACCAAGCTGCAAGACACGTTTCTATGTTAGAGTTACACGACTAATTATTTTTCGTATACCGTTTCTATGTGAGAGTTACACGACGAATTATTTTTCGTATTTCGTATACCTATCCTTACCCACTAAACTCGATTGAATCGCAAATGAGTGCGCCGCAGTCTAGAACATTTTAAGATTGAGTTTGTTGACTTATAAATAATAATAATAAAATGATTATTTATATACCGCCGTTTAAAGAGCAGACTCTCCTTAAGGGCGCTCTAACTCGGGATTCGGACCCACAATTGAAGAGTAAAACTCATAAACCACCCAAGAGTCAAAAAATACGTAAAGTGTAATGGGCTGAAAAAGGGTGTGGGCTGAAAAACATCTGGTGTCCCCGTGGCTGGGTTCGCCCTATATTGGTAGGGTGTATCTTGGCCGAGGGGATGCTATTAGACGAGCCCAGACCTTTTGATAGCTTCTGTATTTAATGTATTATCTGCAATTTATGTGTATCTGCAAAGAAGTGTTATTTAAATATAATCTGTACATACTATGTTGCTATCAATAAACCTATTATTTATTTTTATTTTTTTTTTAATGTGTGTAATGTTCATATATAATCATGAATTTTGATAAAACCTCCCAAAAAGTGTCGTCTTCAAGTGTTACCTACAGTTGTATTTATTTTACACATGAAATTCCGTTATCTAATGAATGGTCAACAACTGTCTAGGAGGGAAAAAAACAAAGGACCTAGGTGTTTTATTTGAAAGTGACCTTTCGTTTGATTTGCAAATCAAATCAGTCTGTAACAAATTAAATAAGATGTGTGGGTTTGTAATTAGTATCACCAAACTATTCACCGATACCTCCGTACTCGTTGCTCTTGCGATAGTGGTGCTATCGGGCGGTGAGGCTAAGTACTTATCGGACCACCCTCGTATATGTACAATACATCATTTGTGAAAAAACAACAGGTAATTTGATTTGGACACACAATTTTAGTGGATCTGGGTTTGTTGCCTTTCATTTGTCGTGTCCCCAGTAAACTAGGCGTTTGCCTGTATCTCACCGAGGACATATAGCATGAAAAAATAAATCGATACTTCTTTCCCATTTTTGATTATATAAACCCCCGTTGCACATTCTCATTAGCCTGACAAACAGTGACACATTTGTATACATCACGCGAAATCAAACTCCTCGCACTTCATCACTCCAGACAGACCAAAACATTCATCCCACAATATACCGCACATAATCATAAAAATAAAAAAAAAACACAAATATAAACATAAAACAAAAAAAAAACACCACACTCAAGAGTTCACACAAACCTTTTCCACAAGTCATTCCTCTTGCAAACCCAATTACTCAAACACCTGTCGCAATAACAACCACACTCCGATCGACTGCCTAAATCGTTTTCCTCAATTTTCCTTTATTAAATTCGGCACCCCATTGTATGCCATAGGAGCTAAATAGGCATATTGTATTTAAAACAGGCTTAGCCTAGATATTTGTAAAATTTCCATCCATATTATAAACTATAAATTAGAGCTCAAAAACTCATTTTATTGCGGAATACAAGTTGGGAGCTCCTGGACTAGTGACGGTGCTGTCTGAACTGGTATACGATTACATTACATCTCGCCGGGCGGGAGGTATGCTAAGTAGCTTAGTTTATCTATGCTGAACCTGTTTAGATTGAGGGTATGCAGAGAGAACGTAACTGTAATTTGTGTATATCGATAATGGTCTGATCTCCATTATGTATTTTACGAGAATCGATCGCGTACGTCACGAGGTAAAGAAGGTGCGAGAATTTATTATTAAAGGTTTCAGATTTGACGTTTTGGAAATCCATATTAGAATATTTATCAATAAATGACATGCCGCACGATGGGCGCATGCACATCACCAATTGGAGATGGAATACTACTGATAGAGAGCTAGGTGGCAGAAAATCTTGCAACTAGTCAACATTAATTCTGGGTTGTAGAACTGATTATGAAATGTTAACAATATAATCAAAATATTATAATATAATATAAGGAGATTCGTACTCTGGTCTTGATGTGTATGATATGGAGTGCCGGGCTGCGGATCGACCTCAATGGAAACACTTTGCGTCTTCCCTTTTTTTACTGACAGAACAACGAAAGTTTGTTAGGTGATTTGTTTATTTAACAATTAATTGTAAAGGCGATGTTTTGAATGCTCAAAGTCACTTGTTCGAGTCGATGTGTGAGAGCTCGCATTGTCGTGGTGGAGAATGATCCGTCTTCGGCAGTTGGTTTTCCTCATTTCTCCGAACACTTCTGGCAAACAAATGGTGGTGTACCATTCAGAATTGACCGTACGACGTTCCAATAAAGGCACTGTTGCGACATGACCATTTATACCGAAGAAACAAGCCACCATTTGCTTTCGAAGTGCTTCGTGCGCGAACAACTTTTATAGGATTTGGCTCGTCTTGAAAGACCCATACAGTAGGATATGGAGTGCCGGGCTGCGGACCGACCTCAATGGAAACATGTTGCGTCTTCCCTTTGTTACTGACAGAACAACGGGAGGATGTTAGGTGATTTTTTTATTTAACACTTCATTGTAAAGACAATCTGGCGGGTTTATTGTCAGACGGCAATATTTTCCAGCCAACTAGGCAAAAGTAAATAAATTAAATTACATGGTCGCAAAAAATGTTCAAAGTTTTATGAAATTTGTGGAACTCGTCGTAAAAGTAAAAGTGAGATGTCAACAATCAAAGAAAAAGGAAGGGATGGTGGAGAAGACAGACAAATCAGGGATGAAACACGTTATATTACTGTCTTGAAATTAAAAGTTTTTGCAATCGCTTCTTTAAGAACGAGTTCTCTTACATTGTATTTTTACATTTCCAACTTTCAAAATGTCATTTCCAACTTTCAAAATGTCACTTGATCCAACAATACTTCTTCCATGTTAGATACCCTCAATAAGACACAGGCAAAAGCCTAGTTTACTGGGGACATGTCAAATGTAACGGCGAAAGGCAACAAGCCCAGACCCATCAAATTCCATGTCCACATTAAATTACAGTACCCGGCGGTAAGTAATACACACCGGGCTTAACAAAGAGACTGCTACAAAGCCGAAGTTAGCCGATTATGGCCGACAGTCTCTTTCTTAAGTCCGATGTGTATTACTTACCGCCGGGTAATGTACCTGTTATTTATAAGATTTCTTGTCATATATTAATAAAATTATAAAAAAAACACTTTTCTTGTCTTCCCGTCACGCGTCTTCCACTCTCAGTAGCGCTGTATATTTGTTTTGTTAATATGTCTTCATTCATTCTTTTCACGTGCCCAAACCATATGCTCTTCTAGCCAGTGCTCTTCTAGCATAATCTAGAGTGCTCTTCTTCATCTAACTCAAAGATGTCTTGAGCTCACACTCATCCCTAGTCATTTTGAGCTCCTCATCAGCTCAATATAGAACAAATACAAAAAAATCTCGTATATATATGGTACAGAACAAAGGGTGATTAGCCAAAATATGTTTATGTCGAACTTCTCACGGTGTGTAACTATAGAAGCCTCGAAACAAGAAGGCAAGAATCCATCGCGATATTCCTAATAAAGGTTTTCCAAGGTTGCTTTAACTGTCCCGCGATTCTAGAAGCACTAAGTTTATATGTACCCAATAAATACAGCCGTGCAAGGAATCACCCTCTGTTCTACATACCAACTTACAGGACGAATATCATGGCTGAACACTCAGTCACACGTGGTATAGAGATATTGAACCAACTGAATGACACTGTGGATATAGTCTCGGTACCGTCTAGCAGTATGAGAAGAATCCTGGCTGATATTCTTCCTAACGAATAAGCTAACGCTAGAAGCAGACCCTCTTTGTGTAACAGGAGAAATCCATGCAAAGTGGATAAAAAAATTCATTCCGTATTCTGTAATATACCGTCACCCCATGTGTTCTTCTAAGTGCACGAATCTATACGGCTCCCTTCAATATTATTCCACGTTTCGCTTCCACAAACCCTGAATCAAGCAAATTGACAAGTGTCAAGTCCTGTCCAGTCCAGTCCAGTCCAGCCCCTGTACACCCATATTATAATAACGTGTGCCAGAAATGGAACACGCTCCTCGAATATCATATTAATGTCATTAGAACCAAATTGGACGCACAATGGCCCATTGGGCGACGAAGCACTAACCCTGGGTGGAGCGACACTTATTTATAATCTTGATTATGTGATGTGGGTATATTTTACCCAATTGTTTGCGAGATACGCAACGAAAAAACGTTGTGCATTGAAGACTTTCGCGGTATTGTTAGTAAGACAGGGGGCGTTGTCTAAAGAGTATCATTCACGCTAAGCAAGCGGGCGTTCCAGGTTCGATTCCTGGCGGAATCATTTCCAGACTGGTTTCACTTTTAGACCATTTTACATCTGAATTTGTTTTTTTCTGTAACTAATATGCTGCTTATCACAAATTCTTATAGCACATTATGCAACACAAAACAGCCCTAAATAAACCTCTTTTGATCTCCTTACCATCGAAATGTTAGTTTTGATTTATTAAGTTTGTGTACTTGCTGAAGTGCAACTGCTTGCATACAATAAATCAATAACGCACAGATATCTTCCATCTACAAGGTAATTGACAATCTTACTCAATCACGAGGGACAGCCTATCGTAGATGGTGAGACGCTCGACTTTCACCCGAAGGTTTCGTGTTTGATTCCCAATGGTACCCAAAAAAATAAATATATAGTCTGGTAAAATAACTCACGCGCGCCGAGTGTGTGTGTGCGCGAGTTGTTGTTCTATGAGTGGTAATGTTTTAAGGTGCATGGCCACCCGGTAACATACTGAACTATCGTGCGGAAGGCCACCGGTTCGAACTCCGCGCTGTGCTAATCCCCTCGAATGATGCAGGCATTTTTTACACTAAGTATTCGGGGGTATAAGAATACCTATGACTTCGAGCATATCTATTCTTCAAAAAAAGGAGAGAGAAAGCCATGCCAGTGTGCTCCGACTGTCTCACTGCAGGTGTGCCATCCGATCCAGTACAGCGGTGTGTTTGCTGGTGTACAACAGCTCACTCACCTATAACAAACTCCACGGCACAACCCTGCTTTCCAACGGAATTGACTGACGTTGGAGTGGCGATGGGATCCTCGACTACGAGGCCCAGCAACGACGAGGACGGTACCATACCTACTCAAATATTTCTAAGCTATAAGTTTTGATTACTGGAAGCGAAGACAATATTGTCCCCCCATTTAAGTTTTCGTCTGGTAAAAATACATCGTTAGATGTGTACGGGTGTTGTTGCCTGTCCACGAACGATAGTATTTCAAACACGTACGATGGTGAATTATGAGGAGTAAGTAAGAGGATAAGGGCAAGATTAAATTTAATCACAATTATAATATAATTTTAACCAGTTCCGGTGATGTGTATTCAATACACATAAATACGAGTTCAAATGTAAAAATGAGCTATTTAAAATCGGCAAAATAAGAATACTCATAGCCAATCGCTTAAACTAATTAAATTTGAAGTCAAAAGTGGTAATAATTGAAATTTAATTGCCGAAAACATGAAAAAAAAAAACATCGGACGACGTTCACAAAACGGACGAATCGACCACCTCGAACGAAAGCCCGCTGGCTAATGAGCGAGAGAAGCGAGCGAACTGAGATTCTATTTCTTGCGTTTCCATATACCGAAGTAGAGTGAGAGTGAGACGTGAATAGCGTCGCTTCCTCACCCATAGCGGTTTTTTTTAGAATGAATATACCTACGTCACACACTGGCACACGTTTGATTGTATTGGTGAATTTATTCCCGATTTTCACAAAATATCTCTGATGTGACCGATAAGTGCTAATTATTATGAATATTATTTTTTCATTCAATACGTAAATGTATTACGGAGTAATAACTAAAATCTGAACCCAGTATTCATTATATTTATAGAGATATTCCAGTTTTTAGAAGCAATGTGTACTAGTTACACATCACAGGACAGGAAGGGATAAACCTGAGACTTAAAAATCTATGTATTTATGAGATCACTGATATAATTAATATAAATAACACAAAACAGTGGCCCGGCCCTACTACCGATCCTTGTGGTACACCACATAGTGTCGTTTAAAGTCCAGACTCTCATCAAAGCCACTCTACCTCGGGAATCGAACGTATTGTCGTTAAAAACTTGTTTAAAATGTGTGCGAGTATGAATGAACCAATCGGATCAAACCCCAGAAAAGGCAGTCTAGAGTTATGTTAAGGTTGCGCAACAAACAGATATACATAATGAGCTACATCATTAGCTGCGGGTTGGAGCTGCGAGTGGTCGCACAAGGTCATATTCCTCCGGAGTCTCCAGCGCGCCCGTGCCGGCCTCAGAGAGGAAGAGGGCACTAATGTGATGTTTTCACCGAGCGGTGCCGGTGCCGGAGCCGGAGCGAGCATTCCTTGTCAGTCACACTCGAGGCGGACCATTAATCATAAAGAGATGATTGTGTGGTCCGCTGCCTTACTGAGTCTTACTGAAGTTTTACTACAACAATCGTCATTGCCAATTTGAGTGATTCAAATCTCCAAGTCGATCTTTTTGTAATAAGTTTTGCTCAGCCTGGCTGTTCAATGTTTTTACGAGGGTTGCTACTTCAAGTTTCGAGACAGACAAGTAAAAACAAATATTTATCATCGAAAATGGCTTTATTGTTTTTCAAAATACTCTCCTCCACGAAGATCAATACACTTTTGCATGCGTTTGAACCAATTTTCGAAGCACTTTTTCCACTCCAAATGAGGTAACTTCAAAACATGCGTTTTGAACGCATCAACCGCTTCTTCAGGTGTCGAAAAATGTTGACCTCGCAATTTATTTTTGATGTTCGGGAATAAAAAGAAGTCATTGGGTGCCAAATCAGGCTGTACGGTGGATGCCCCATCAATTCGATGTTTTGAATGCTCAAAAAGTCATTTGTTTGAGCCGATGTGTGAGAGCACGCAGTCGTGGTGGAGAATTATCCGTCTTCGGCGGTTGGTTTTCCTCATTTCTCCGAACACTTCTGGCATACAAATGGTGGTGTACCATTCAGAATTGACCGTATGACGTTCCAATAAAGGCACTGTTGCGACATGACCATTTATACCGAAGAAACGAGTCACCATTTGCTTCGAAGTGCTTCGTGCGTGAACAACTTTTATTGGATTTGGCTCGTCTTGAAAGACCCATACACAGTCAACTGCTGTTTCGTTTCTGGCTCATATGCATAGATCCATGATTCGTCGCCAGTCACGATCTTATAGACGTCTTTTGAAGCACCGCGATCGAATTTTTTCAACATTTCTTTGGACCAATCGACACGAGCCTTTTTTTGAGCGATTATCAAATTTTTCAGTATCCAACGCGAATAAATATTTTTGACGGCCAAATGTTCATGCAATATTGAATGTATGCGAGTGGAACTAATGTCCAAACATGCCTCAATATCACGATAAGTCACATGACGATCTTGCAATATCAGTTCACGCACAGCATCGATGTTTTCTGGCACAACAACCGATTTTGGACGACCTTCACGAAATTCGTCCTGGAGCGAACTACGACCACGATTGAATTCGGAAAACCAGCGAAACACAGTGGCCCGGGATGGTGTTTCATCACCAAAAGTCGAAGCGAGTTGATCGGCACACTGGTGTTGAGTTAGTCCATGTCGAAAATCATAAAAAATCTTCGCAAGAAAATGTTTACGATTTAATTCCATTTTTGGCCGAGATGAATTTTTCAAGTCACTGTAAACAACACAAATAGCACTCGTATGGCAAAACTTTCTGAGCACGTATACCATTAAAAACGTCAAACTTTACGAGGCTGATGTAAGATTTGGCGTATCTACACTGGTGTTGCCATATCTCAAAACTTAAGTAGCAGCCTTCGTATACAAATATATAAATAAATTTGCGTATTAATTTTATCTAAAACTACGATATAACTTTCCGGACAATTCGAAAACGAACCATTCGCACAAAAATGTTTCGATACGCCGTCATTGGGAAAACATCACCGATAAAAACGGTTCAACTGTTGGTCAACGACTTGTTCACTGGACCGCGAAGTCAGCTCTCTTGGCAAGTTGTTACGACAAAAAAAACGCGAGCACGGAATAACGGACGTGTCGCAAAAAAAAGAGCCAAAAAACTGCACAACGAATCCACGTCAACGTCACGAAGATATTTCGACATGCGACAACTGTAAAAGACAACAAAACTGTCATGGATGTGGAAAACTTTTTATTCCTAGTTATATAACTATATTTCTTCGGAGATCAGTAGAACTTTAGAACTTTGAGGTCGATTTCTTCGTCATCTCATAAATTTATTGTACCAAATCGATCCAATAGGGCAGAGTATTTATTGTCATTTTCTTATTATTATTTAAGTTCTATAATGTCCTTCGAAACATTTAAAGAAGGGTACCGACAGGGAACAATCTAAACGGAGCATCTAATTTATACACAACAACCGAGAAATATCAACAGTAGCAACAATTACAATACATGAATGTTGGTCCACCTATGTATGGATTACAATACATAATAGAGTGTTGGTCCACCTATGTATGGATTATTATACATAATAGTGTTGGTCCACCTATGCATGGATTACAATACATAATAAAGTGGTGGTCCACCTATGTATGGATTACAATACATAATAGAGTGTTGGTCCACCTATGTAAGGATTACAATACATAATAGTGTTGGTCAACCCATGTATGGATTACAATACATAACAGAGTGTTAGTCCACCTATGTATATATTACAATACATAATAAAATGTTGGTCCACCTATACATGGATTACAATACATAATAAAGTGGTGGTCCACCTATGTATGGATTACAATACATAATAGAGTGTTGGTCCACCTATACATGGATTACAATACATAATAGAGTGTTGGTCCACCTATGTATGGATTACAATACATAATAGTGTTGGTCAACCCATGTATGGATTACAATACATAACAGAGTGTTAGTCCACCTATGTATATATTACAATACATAATAAAATGTTGGTCCACCTATACATGGATTACAATACATAATAAAGTGGTGGTCCACCTATGTATGGATTACAATACATAATAGAGTGTTGGTTCACCTATACATGGATTACAATACATAATAGAGTGTTGGTCCACCTATGTATGGATTACAATACATAATAGTGTTGGTCAACCCATGTATGGATTACAATACATAACAGAGTGTTAGTCCACCTATGTATATATTACAATACATAATAAAATGTTGGTCCACCTATACATGGATAACAATACATAATAAAGTGGTGGTCCACCTATGTATGGATTACAATACATAATAGAGTGTTGGTCAACCCATGTATGGATTACAATACATAACAGAGTGTTTTTTTTTTTTTTTTTTTTTTATCCACTTTGCACGGATTTCTCCTGTTACACAAAGAGGGTTTGCTTCTAGCGTTAGCTTATTCGTTAGGAATAATATCAGCCAGGATTCTTCTCATACTGCTAGACGGTACCGAGAATATATCAACCGTGTCATTCAGTTGGTTCAATATCTCTATACCACGCGTGACTGAGTGTTTAGCCATGATATTCGTCCTGTAAGTTGGTATGTAGAACAGAGGGTGATTCCTTGCACGGATATATATAAGCTTAGTGCTTCTAGAATCGCGGGACAGTTAAAGGAACCTTGGAAAACCTTTATTAGGAATATCGCAATGGATTCTTGCCTTCTTGTTTCAAGGCTTCTATAGTTACACACCGTGAGAAGTTCGGCATGGTGAGCATATTTTGGGTAATCGCCCTTTGTTCTGTACCATAGATATCTGAGGAATTTTTTTTTGTATTTGTTCTATATTGTTTTTGTATTTGAGCTGGTGAGGAGCCCAAACCGTAGATGCATATTCTAATTTGGTTCTAATTAGATAATTATATAAGTTTTGGAGGATATCGGTGCTGTTAAATTCTCTTGATATTCTCATTACAAAACCGAGTAGTTTGTAACAGTCCGATATCAAACGTGAGACATGGTTAACGAACGTGAGTCCGACATCGAAGGTTACGCCCAAATCCTTGAATTCAGAAACTCTGTTTAGTGCCACTCCCTGTATAGTATACTGATGGTGGATTGGTGAAAACGATCGACTATAAGATACACAGACACATTTATTAATGTTGAACAGAAGATGATTTTGCTCACTCCAGGAGACTAGGGAGTCTAGGTCCTTTTGTAACTGTGCACAGTCCTGAGGTGAATTGATCTTTTTGAATATTTTCAAGTCGTCAGCGAACAATAAACATGTCGAGTGACTTATGGAATTTTGAATGTCGTCTATTAATATGAGGAATAGTAGGGGACCTAAATTGGATCCTTGTGGTATACCAGATCTTGCGATAAATTCCACAGAAGACTTGTTACGGATTGTTACGTATTGAGATCTTTCTTTTAGGTAAGATGCAAATAATCCAATTAGATTATCGCTGAAGCCAAGTTTGTGCATTTTCTTAAGTAATATATCGTGATCAACTTTGTCGAAAGCTTTCTGAAAGTCTGTATATATTACGTCCGTTTGTGAAAGTTCATCTAAGTTTGACGCAATCTGTTGTGTGAGAGAGAGAAGATTAGTAACAGTCGATCGTTTTGGCAAAAAGCCATGCTGGTTTCCAATAAGTCTTGTTGATACTTGGTGGGTCAATTGGTTGCACAGTACAGTTTCGAAAATTTTTGGAAGCAAAGAGAGAACAGCTACAGGTCTGTAATTATGAGAGTCTAACGGGTCTCCCGATTTGAAGATAGGGCAGACCCTGGTTGTCTTCCAGCTTACGGGAAATGTATTGGTATTTATGCTCAAGTTAAATATGTAGCAGATGGGATCACACACGTATTTCGCACAGACTTTGAAAATGTCGGCTGATAACCCATCTGGTCCGATTGCTTTGTCGGTTTGCAAGGAGTTTATGCTTTTCAGCACGTCTTCCTTAGAAATGGAATGGAGCGATATGCTTCTGCTGTCTGACGAACTGTTTAAAATATTTTTTGTGTCATATTTGGCCGCTGAATCTACGTAAACTGATTGAAAATATTGTGCAAAGTTTTCTGCAATCTTTTGGGAGTCTTCGGTTATACTGTCTCCCAGTTTCATAGACTTGAAGCTAGTTTTATTCGTTTTTCTATTTTTTACATGATTCCAAAGATTCGAAGGGTTTCCTCGGATGTCGGTCTCTATCTTGGCTAAATACTCATGGCGCGATTGTTTTATTTGAGTTTTTAATTTGGCTCTCAGCCTCGAGTATTCTAAGTAATCAGCCTGGTTTCTGCTTTGAAGATAATTGTTGTGAAGTTTGTTTTTATTTTTGAGATCTCGGATTATATCGACATTGAACCAAACTGGATAGTTGGGCAAATTTGGTAGATTATGTTTCTGTGGGACGCAGATATCTAGCGTTCCGTAAATGACACTATGGAAGTACTCTACGGCTTCGTCAATATTATCTATGCTATACAGGGTGTTCCAGTCGAACCGTACATAATAGAGTGTTGGTCAACCCATGTATGGATTACAATACATAACAGAGTGTTAGTCCACCTATGTATATATTACAATACATAATAAAATGTTGGTCCACCTATACATGGATTACAATACATAATAAAGTGGTGGTCCACCTATGTATGGATTACAATACATAATAGAGTGTTGGTCCACCTATACATGGATTACAATACATAATAGAGTGTTGGTCCACCTATGTATGGATTACAATACATAATAGAGTGTTGGTCAACCCATGTATGGATTACAATACATAATAAAGTGGTGGTCCACCTATGTATGGATTACAATACATAATAGAGTGTTGGTCAACCCATGTATGGATTACAATACATAACAGAGTGTTAGTCCACCTATGTATATATTACAATACATAATAAAATGTTGGTCCACCTATACATGGATTACAATACATAATAAAGTGGTGGTCCACCTATGTATGGATTACAATACATAATAGAGTGTTGGTCAACCCATGTATGGATTACAATACATAACAGAGTGTTAGTCCACCTATGTATATATTACAATACATAATAAAATGTTGGTCCACCTATACATGGATTACAATACATAATAAAGTGGTGGTCCACCTATGTATGGATTACAATACATAATAGAGTGTTGGTCAACCCATGTATGGATTACAATACATAACAGAGTGTTAGTCCACCTATGTATATATTACAATACATAATAAAATGTTGGTCCACCTATACATGGATTACAATACATAATAAAGTGGTGGTCCACCTATGTATGGATTACAATACATAATAGAGTGTTGGTCCACCTATACATGGATTACAATACATAATAGAGTGTTGGTCCACCTATGTATGGATTACAATACATAATAGAGTGTTGGTCAACCCATGTATGGATTACAATACATAATAAAGTGGTGGTCCACCTATGTATGGATTACAATACATAATAGAGTGTTGGTCAACCCATGTATGGATTACAATACATAACAGAGTGTTAGTCCACCTATGTATATATTACAATACATAATAAAATGTTGGTCCACCTATACATGGATTACAATACATAATAAAGTGGTGGTCCACCTATGTATGGATTACAATACATAATAGAGTGTTGGTCAACCCATGTATGGATTACAATACATAACAGAGTGTTAGTCCACCTATGTATATATTACAATACATAATAAAATGTTGGTCCACCTATACATGGATTACAATACATAATAAAGTGGTGGTCCACCTATGTATGGATTACAATACATAATAGAGTGTTGGTCCACCTATACATGGATTACAATACATAATAGAGTGTTGGTCCACCTATGCATGGATTACAATACATAATAGAGCGTTGGTCCACCTATACATGGATTACAATACATAATAAAGTGGTGGTCCACCTATGTATGGATTACAACACATAATAGAATGTTGGTCCACCTATGTATGGATTACAACACATAATAGAATGTTGGTCCACCTATGCATGGATTACAATACATAATAAAGTGGTGGTGCGCCTATGTATAGATTACAATACATAATAAAGTGGTGGTGCACCTATGCATGGATTACAATACATAATAAAGTGGTGGTGCACCTATGTATGGATTACAATACATAATAGAGTGTTGGTCCACCTATGCATGAATTACAATACATAATAAAGTGGTGGTGCACCTATGTATGGATTACAATACATAATAGTGTTGGTCAACCCATGTATGGATTACAATACATAACAGTGTTAGTCCACATATGTATGGATTACAATACATAATAGAGTGTTGGTCCACCTATGTATGGAAGTGAAACTGGGGCTTGGCAGAAGAAGGATAAGAGTAAGCTTAATGATGTGAAGATGCGTGCACTAAGGAACATTTGTAGAGTGTCGTCAATGTATGAAAGAAGGCGGAATGAAGACATCAGAAATGAATGCATGGATAAAATGAATGTTTTAAGTAAGATGAAAGAGCTTTAAAACGATTTGGAAATGTGGAGAGTATTTAATGGACTAAACGAGTATTCAAATCAGAATTGCGAGGTGTGCGTGGATGAAGTAGACCGAGGAAAACGTGGGTGGACCAAATGAACAAGATTTTGAAATAAGGTCAAGTATGGATAATAGAAGATTGTGGACAATCTTCTATGAATGTGTTTAGTAGACACGGCGGGACGTTAGGTATAAGGTCTTTGGGAGTGTTGCACCGCGTCGTTTGGCTAATGATTCCAACGTTTAGTGAACATTTCAGTCTCCACCTTCTGGGCTTGTTTGTAATCGACTTCGCCATAAGCTTCGAATTGTCCTTTTTATACATAGAAGACAGTGTCCAGCAAGGTGGATAGAACAAATCAAAGAGATCAATAGTTTCACACTGAGTGCTGCACACATCATGGGAGGAGGCGAATCGTCCGCCCAGTTCAGCCATGAGCAAGAACACAACACGACTTACAAGAACATTTCAAAATAAATAAAATCCCAGTGCACGTTTTCTTAGTTCAACGTCCTGTAATCTCTTGAATGCAAGAAAACACAAAACGGCGGCAATAATATTTTATGAGTTGCAATAATAAACGGTCGACCTATATATGCTACTCGTATGTAATAACTTTATTTAACGGAAACGTCGCTGCAACTCTTGGCTACGGGAACGTATGCGGATGACACGGTAGTGTTGGCGGAGAGAGTGAAGATTAATTGCAAAGTTTGATAAGTAAATTGTTTGAGAGATACGTTTTTAGTCGACAGTCAACAATTGGGGCATCCATCGTGCAGACAGATTTTCCATATTCAATTTTTCGTGTAGGATATTGTACACCCGTTCACTTAAGATGCCCACAGCCTCGGCAATCTCACATGTATGCAATCGGTGGTCTCCCACTACGATACCTTGGATTTTTTTCAATGATTTCCTCTGTGGTGAACGCAATTGAGCGTCCGGAGTGCAATTCGTCTTCGATGTATGGTCGGCCACATTTAAACTCATTTATTCATAAATCAACAGTCTTCAACGCTGGTGCAGGGTCCCTGCGAACTTTATTCCACTCAGCTTTGATCTGCGCGGCTGTTAACTTCCTCAAATAAAAATGTTTTATGACGACACGCAACTCGTTTTTTTTTTTCATTATTGCGGCAAATGTCATAGTGATCGATTGAGATGGCTGCCAAACGTAAATTACACTCGCATCTGGCCAAATTTTTGACAGAGATCGCTTGAGAAATGATACTTGCCTGCAGTGTTGTCACTTTATGTTTTGTGGCGTCATCTCATGGAAATTGACCAAACTTTTCAAATTACCCTAGTAATCTGAAGCTAGTATTATGGTAAATAGAAAGCTACCCTGGCGAAGTACTCACCCTGACATGGCACAGCAGATAGTCCATGAGCTCCCGTTTTCTGATGTCCTTCTCTTCCTCCTCACACAGACCCACGTTGAGGCCCCTCACGATGGTGTTCAGCAGTCCACCCTCGAAGGCGTCCCACAGGAACTTAGGCGTGTAGCACATTATCGCCTGGAATCAAGGATAAAGGTTAATCAATCATGTGAAAGAAAAGACTAAAAAATATTTTCATTATTTGCATTAATTGACGACATCTGTGGTCTAGTTGGTTAAATGTATATTTTCCAACTCGGTATTTGCGGGTTCAATTTCCAAAAGTACCAAATTCAAAAAAAGTTCCCTTAAAACTTATTTAAAGACTTATCTGTTTCAATATATGGTATTACAAAGTTATCCCGGTTCTTTGTATCACTTGAATAAGGTTTAGTACCGCGTGGTTTGGCTTATGATGCTGACATTTCGAAACGTTGAAATTTTCATCTTTAGGGCTTAGACCAAAGATTCCTAAAGTGGTCTATATGGACCCCAAGAGTCGATTTCAACTTGCAAGGGGTCTATGTCAGCGAGAAAAGAAAATGGGGGTGCACGAGATGTAAATAGGGGTCCACGTGAACGGATCCCATTTAGGCAGATCATCATAAATATTTAGGCGTTCCGAAAATGTCTTATTACACCTAACACAGATTGTGTGTACATAATACTTATATTAGACATAGAAAATACTTATAATAAAGAAATCGAATACAAATCATTGAATGTGGAGATTGAAGACTATTCCTCACTAATTTGAAGCCAAATATTGAACCATTGCTATCAGAGCATCAGGTCCACCCCTCTCATTAACAGTATTATTTGTGTATTCATTTTATGTAAGAATTTACTACGTTTTGATTTGTTTCGTTCCAAAGCCAAATATTTACTTGCATTTTGTGTCTTTTCAATAAAGGTATGAATAAAAATTGTGCATGTTTTTCTTTTTTTACAATTGTCCACTCGACAAAAAACTTTATCAAGGTGAACAGCACTGTGTCAGCTATCAAAAACACATTTGAAGTTAATAAGTTTAGAAAAATTCAATATTAGGCAAGCAGGGGGTCTACGGAAAATAAAAAAATCAGCAAGTGGTCTACGGGGTGAAAAAGTTTGGGAAACTATGGCTTAGACCCTGCCCATAGGAGGCGTTTTACGCGCGATTCGAGTAGCGCGTTTCGAATTAACCAAGGTAAATTGATCTAGTTTCGCGATATTTATGAAATTTACGAACATGTATGTTTCTGTGAAATGTCTTCCTCCTAACTCAATCGCACGGGGGAAGAAGACATTTTACAGAAACATACATGTTCGTAAATACCGCGAAGCTAGATCAATTTACCTTAGTTAATTCGAAACGCGCTACTCGAATCGCGCGTAAAACGCCTCATCTGGACAGTGCCTTATTCGTACTTCGCCATAAACTTAGCTTGTTTGTCATCAACTTTGCCGACATTAGCTTATGTGGAAATTCGTTGCTGGTCCCATGGCTTGGAATGGACTACATTTGAATATTAGAGGCAGACCATCAATATTTGTAAGATGTTAGAGATATGGGTGGCGTGTGCAGCTTAAGGAATCACTTGAAAGCAACCTTCTTTGGGAGGTCTTATCAATATTTATGAGTATATATGAAAAATTATGAGTGTATATGAATTAATTTATAAGTCTGGTGAAAGTCTGGAGAAACAGGTGATCACGGTGATAGCTGAGGGACAACGAGCAAGAAAGTCTTCTTCCTGGCACTGTCCCAACTCATTGCCTAGGTAGGCTGTTGGGGTCGGCTCTTCTTGTTCTCAAGCTGTATGTTCTTCGATTCTGGGTGACGCTTTCATCTAGGCCGTTTCTCTGCAGGAATTTGGAGCATTGAGCTATCCAGGAGTTCTTTGGTCTTCCTCTGGAGGGCTGTCGAGGAAGATCCACAGACATTGCCTGATTTACAGTATGGTCTAGTGGTCTCCGTCTTATGTGCCCGTACCATCTCAGCTGTCGCTCTTCCCGCTTACTATTTATGTCAGGTGACTCCCAGGCTACCACCAATGCGTGAGCTCTTAATTCTATATTTTAGTGATACTTCTGCCGACCACCTAAGCATTCGCATTTCTTCTGTTTCAAGTTGCCTAGAGTAGGAGCTGTACATAGTCCAGCATTCTGAGCCATACATAATTGCGGGTCTAACGATAGTCTGGTATACATTTCCTTTCAATTATATAGGCAGTTTTATAGACAACGAGCAAGGTGAAGGTCTATGAGATGGACGGATCCTCTTAAAGCGCTTCATCAGTGTGGAGAGACGGAGACAGATGGTCGCCGAGACATAGAAGACCACGACGCTCAGCATTGAGCACGCGATACAACACATATACACACTACACTACACCTAAAGCCGAATGTGGTACTATCACATATCAGAAGACCTACAAAGGTTTCTTTGTAGTTGTCTTCCCTTAGCAGTTTTTTTTGCGTATTGATTTGGTGAAGTTGCTAAACTTGTGGCCGCCGCCACCACCTTCCCTATCCTTACACTTTAAACATATACAGGGTGTAACACCCGGTGACGATCAACGGAAGCAGGGTGATGGGGGACCTCAATACCTATCGATTTAAACCCCATGTATGTTCCGCGATATCCAGTGGTTCTCAAGTAATTTGGATTTTTGTGAAATGTGAGTAAAAACCCGATTTTAGACTAAACTTCGTGTGACTAAACTATTTGCTCTGCGATCGAACGATAAAAAACATTCCGCAAGCTTAAAAAAAACTTTTTGAGAAGGTGTAGGCTATGCATAGCTAACAATGGTGCTCATTTTGAACATTTTATGTAAAAAAGTCACGATCATGTTTTGACTAGCTATTTTTGTCAACGTCAACCACCCGCTGCTACATGATAACTCTGATAAGTAGCGCAGTTACATTAGAACACATATTTTCACCCTTTAAAGTAGTCTTTGACTTGAAGAAAAAATATCGATTTTTGGGACTTGTACCATTAGAGTAATTTTTTCAACATAATACTCTAATACTAGCCGAATGAAATTTGAATGGTTATACTTCAGAAAGTCTAGGATGAACCGTGCGACGTTTAAAACGTCACGGTCACAAAGGGATGGGGTAAAATCGTTTTTTTTTACAAATCGAATAGTTTTTTTATAAATCGAACAATTGTTTTTCTCTAAACTGACGTTTTAATTCCTAATTTTCATTATACTGACTTTCTAATGTATTGTATGTATCTTTAAATAGGCCAAATATATTTAAATAGTATTAATCCACTATGGATTAATACTAATTACGATTTATGTATTGTATAAAAAAAATCGAAAATCCAATTATCGAATACCCCATCCCTAGCCAATGCAGACTAACGTAGTGACTTTTGACAAACGTCACCAAATATAATTTGATTTTAGCAAACTGCCACATTTTTGCTAATTTGTAACAAGATGTATTAATTTGTCATTATTGTTAGTTTTATGTAATGTATTTACCTAAATAACTTGCTATTTATTAGAATCGAGGCCTATATTAAAGTTGATAAAATAATTAAAATTACTGAACGACGTTACAAGGTTGTATTGGGGCAAATTTGTGAGCTGTCATACGACTCATCCTAGATTTTTCCGAACTATAATTCTCCATAAACGTGAGTAGTTTTTAAGATAAGTTGTAGAAAAAAAAGGTGTAATTTTTTTATATAGAGCTTATGAAAGTTAGAGGATAAATCAGACTTGCAAAAAAAACAATTCTTTCCAAATTTAGAGGGTTCCGACGGTAGGTGGTATTGTTGTACGTAAGGCCCACTATTAAACTACTTCAAAAAAAATCACGATCGCAGAGCAAATAGTTTAGTCACACTTACGAAGTCAAGTCTAAAATCGAGTTTTTACTCAAATTTCACAAAAATCCAAATTACTTGAGAACCACTAAATATCGCGGAACATACATGGGGGTTAAATCGATAGGTATCGAGGTCCCCCATCACCCTGCTTCCGTTGACCGTCACCGGGTGTTACACCCTTTATATTTATTTTGTTTTAATATTCTGCGGTTTTCTTACTAAATACGAGTGTTTCCTAAACAAATGCAGATACGAGGAATTACCCAATCAAATGGCCGTAGCCACCACCTTCCTATCCTTGCTCAACTTGTGGGTTCGATTCCCGAATAAGAGCGCCCTTGGGACGAGTCTGCTCTCTAAACCAGGTTTTATTTGTATTTTTACCACTGTTCTAACAAGCGAGTCTTGATATTTTCAATGCAAGCAATGATATACTCGTAAAAGAATTTTTTAAGGACTTTTCCTCCTTAGTGAGAACATCTCCCTTCGAGGAATAACACGGCCAATTGCCTCCACAGATGAGACTCCGTCTAATTAGACCATCCGGATTATGGTACACTGACAAATTATTTTAGATTCAAGGCATTTTAAAGAAATGGACTAAGTCGACTGAATATACCTAACATCTTCACCATTATCCGCGAAAGTACGTCCCAAGACCCAAAAAGGGAAGCGCTTCGTATATTTACTTTTCATTTCACACTATAGAGTGTGGGCTGAAAATCATCTGACGTCCTGGCGGCCGGGCTCGTCCTATATTGGTGGAGTGTATCTCGACCGGGAAGAGATTATGAGCAGACCAAACCTTTTGATAGGTTCTCTTTTAAATGTATTGATTTATGTATGATACATACTGTGTTGCCATCAACAAACCTATATTTATTTATTATGACCTACTGGAGGCTTCTTAAAAATATTATACAATAAATGTTACTGTCGCTTTGTGAATTGGAATTGGAATATGAAAGATCATTCATTGTCCGTTCCAAAAAATAAAATAAAGATTACTGTCGCTTTGTGATTGGAATATGAAAGATTATTGTCCGTTCCAAAAACTAAAATGACGATTACTGTCGCTTTGTGACTGGAATTGGAATATGAAAGATCATTCATTGTCCGTTCCAAAAAATAAAATAAAGATTACTGTCGCTTTGTGATTGGAATATGAAAGATTATTGTTCGTTCCAAAAAATAAAATAAAGATTACTGTGGCTTTGTGACTGGAATTGGAATATGAAAGATCATTTATTGTCCGTTCCAAAAAATAAAATAAAAATTGCTGTGGCTTTGTGACTGGAATTCGAATATGAAAGATCATTTGCCCGTTTCAAAAAAATAAAATAAAGATTACTGTCGCTTTGTGACTGGAACTGAAATATGGAAGATCGTTGTCCGTTCCAAAAAATACGGACAATCTATAAATCCGAGATTTTTTTATACTTTTATAAAAAGTAATGCTCAGTGATCATACGACGATCTGATCAAGTTTGAAATCGGAACAGATCGTATGCTTAAATCTTAACCATCCCGCCTCCTCAGAAATCTGATGAGAAATATTCGTTTATTTTACTCAGTACACTCAAAAGCAAGACGTGACTGATAACAGCTGTGAATCTAAGTGGTCAGTAAAGGAGTGGAGATCGATTTCGTCTTAAAATTAATTAATAATTTGAATATTATATCAGAGTTTCCCAAACTATTTTAACTAACCGACCCCTTTTCAAAGATATTTTTTTTCAGCCATATATTCGTCGCAAAGTACGCATTTCTACAGTATTTATTTGGCGGCTCCTTTCAGTCTTTGCAGGTCCACGTTTCACTCCTATGCAAATTAGTTAGCACTAAAATCTATCATCTTAACAAAATTTGATACAGTCCACTTCTATAATAATAAGAGTATATACACGTATGTTTTAATGCCCCATTATTTTTATTTCCTACCGCTACACGCCGTTTGATATCTCTCTAAACTCTTCCATCATCTGAGAAAAAATATATAAATTGTCATTTCATAATAATTATTATAAGGAAGGTAGCACAAACGCACGGGTTCCGAGGCCGGTAGGCACGTGTGCGGTCTCAATGCGAGCCTCGCCGACAGCCTGGGGCATTATTCTTCTGCAGTTACAAGGTTCTAGAGGGTGACCAACGGCAACCTCATTTCTTTGGCATCGCCATCATCATCAGCTATTTCGATCATTTGCTGAATAAAACGCACTTAAGCCCCCGTGATTTGTTGATAAGACGAATATCTCCTAACTAAGGGAGCGAGTTGATAAGACGACTATATCCTAACTAAGGGAGGGAGTTGATAAGACGACTATCTCCTAACTAAAGGAGGGAGTTGATAAGACGACAATCTCCAAACTAAAGTAGGAGTTGATAAGACGACTATCTCCTAGCTAAAGGAGGGTGTTAATAAGACGACTATCTCCAAACTAAAGTAGGGAGTTGATAAGACGACTATCTCCTAGCTACAGGAGGGAGTTGATAAGACGACTATCTCCTAGCTACAGGAGGGAGTTGATAAGACGACTATCTCCTAGCTAAAGTAGGGAGTTGATAAGACGACTATCTCCTAACTAAAGTAGGGAGTTGATAAGACGACTATCTCCTAACTAAAGTAGGGAGTTGATAAGACGACTATCTCCTAAGGGAGGGTTACGGGTTCAATTTCCGTAAGAATTAGGATTTTTTTTAAAAGATTCAGGTCTGATTTTCACTAAAAGCTTCTTTAATGGTTTGCTGGTTGGTTCATAGAGATTGCCACACGGCAATAAGTCCGTCGTGTTATACTGTGTACAGCGAAAGCATAATAACGTGTTGTCAAAAATTAGTATCGCTTTTCTCGGATACATGTTGCTTGAACAAAAAAATTGTTGCTAATTTCATTACAAACATGCTGAATGTATATTAGAATGAAAATTTTGCGCATATTTTCGGATATTGCTTACCTAAATTACTTGGGCGTTTTTTTTGCGTAATTTTGAAAATGTAACAAAATAATTTGTTTTTTTTATGCTTGATTCTTATATACCACTGCAAAGAAATAATACGGCAAATACCAAAAAAAATAGTATAGTGTATGGTGACGATGTAGTAAGGGATCGTGTGTGTCAAATGTGGTTTAAAAATGTGTAATGGTGATACGACACTCGTAGGTGATGCCCGCTCTGGAAGGCCGATTATCACTGATGACGACCAATTCAAGGTTTTGATCCAGAAAAACAAGTGTTCTAAAACTCGATATATTAGTGTGATGCATTAATTAGTCGGATAAACTATTAAATTGTTATAAGTTGACGGATTTATTGCTATGTGGCAATTTCTTCAAACCGATGTCAAATACATTTTAAAAATAGCCTAAAGTGATTTGATTCAGAATAATAACCAGCGTTCTACGATACAATATCTTGCTGAGATACCGAAATACTCTACGTCTACGAGCATTTGGTGTAATTTTGTGTGTGAATTTGACATAATAATATTTTGAAAGAAAGAAATGTCGAAAGAGAAATAAATAATAGAAGTTGTATGAGAAGGTTTATGGATGTGGAGGAGACGAAATATAGTGTGTATAGATAGGAAAGTCTGGTTTACTGTCATCTCTGTCTACCTCAACAAGGATACATCGTGATATGAATGTATGAACATTAACAATATGGTGAAAATAACGATATGCACTAAGCGAGCGAATAATTAAATTTTAAATTATGATCGCCATATGCATATTTTATTACATTTTTATTTTTTGCGATAAACTGTTAACCATATATATTGTATATTACAATAGCATTCTTCAAAAAAGAACATGACCACAGCGGGCTGAAGAACAGGCGATCGAAACGGCTGGAATGCACCCAAAGAAAGTCATGCTGTGTATCTGGTGGGATTAGAAGGGTATCGTGTGTTACGAGATATTGCCACCAAACCAAACTATTGATTCCAATAAGTTCTTCTTACAATGAATCAAATTGAAGCAATTAATCGTGTTTTATTTTAATATAATATAATATATGAGTATGTATGTAATTTGTCCTTAAAATACGAAATTTATTTCCAGATAACTGTATAAGTTACAATATGTTTGTGAACAAAGTAAAATCCATCTTCTCTCAAAACTCATACTTCATGCCGTATTCTTACTGATTCATCTCTCAATTCCACAAAAACTGCCTCTGTTGGAAGCAATGGACAGTATATATTGCCTGCAATAAAGAAGTGGAAATCGAAGTTGTTAAGGGTCTCGACACGTGGTCACCCCAGGTGAACGACCCGACCCGGCGAACTGGCCGGCACGTAGTCATTTACCAGTGCCCTGAGGCACTCGGAGCCATCCAGACTGGCGCTGCATCGCGATGCAGTGGAATTGGCTCTAACACATGAGGTATAAACCACTGAACAACACACACACTCATGCATAGGTCAGACATTCCTCGGGCGAGCGAGATGTGAAAGGGAGAAGAATCAGGGTTTAGGAATAAAGCAATGGACATGCCGGGTGGTCCAAAATAAAGTGCACTTTTGTTCCCTTTATAAGTTTTTGACTATGACATTGTACAAATTTCCGAGATACAATTCGAGGACGCGGTTTCAACAAGATAGATTCACTTGTCACACGATTAATAAGTTAGGACGTAGTTTAAGAGATGTTCTCGGAAAACTGATGTTGCGAAAACTGATGTTCTCGGAAAACTGATGTCACGAAAACTGATGTTCTCGGAAAACTGATGTCACGAAAACTGATGTTCTCGGAAAACTGATGTCACGAAAAGGAAATATTGTGTAGCGGCCATGAAGTCTTGATTTGTTCCCACTCGATTTTTTTGTGGGGATACCTAAAGTCGAGTATGCGCAAATAATCCAATGACTGCGCTGCATTTTTCTTTAATACTTATACTAATTTAATTTTTATAATTAAATCACTCCTACCTAACCAGGCGTACGTACGTATGGCTGTCCTAAGACTGGTACTTAACATAGAACAAAATTAAAAAAAAAACCATCTCAATCTCATTGTACAAAAGAGTATTTAAATTAGAAACATTTCATTTACTTGTTGGTATTAATAAAAATGGCGCTAATCAATCCACAAATTTCATTTACTTGTTGGTATTAATAAAAATGGCGCTTATCAATCCAGAAATTTCATTTACTTGTTGGTATTAATAAAAATGGCGCTTATCAATCCAGAAATTTCATTTACTTGTTGGTATTAATAAAAATGGCGGTTATCAATCCAGAAATTTCATTTACTTGTTGGTATTAATAAAAATGGCGGTTATCAATCCAGAAATTTCATTTACTTGTTGGTATTAATAAAAATGGCGCTTATCAATCCAGAAATTTCATTTACTTGTTGGTATTAATAAAAATGGCGCTTATCAATCCAGAAATTTCATTTACTTGTTGGTATTAATAAAAATGGCGGTTATCAATCCAGAAATTTCATTTACTTGTTGGTATTAATAAAAATGGCGCTTATCAATCCAGAAATTTCATTTACTTGTTGGTATTAATAAAAATGGCGGTTATCAATCCAGAAATTTCATTTACTTGTTGGTATTAATAAAAATGGCGGTTATCAATCCAGAAATTTCATTTACTTGTTGGTATTAATAAAAATGGCGGTTATCAATCCAGAAATTTCATTTACTTGTTGGTATTAATAAAAATGGCGCTTATCAATCCAGAAATTTCATTTACTTGTTGGTATTAATAAAAATGGCGGTTATCAATCCAGAAATTTCATTTACTTGTTGGTATTAATAAAAATGGTGGTTATCAATCCAGAAATTTCATTTACTTGTTGGTATTAATAAAAATGGCGGTTATCAATCCAGAAATTTCATTTACTTGTTGGTATTAATAAAAATGGCGCTTATCAATCCACAAAAGAAGTTCAACGAAAAGGAAACTGCACAAGAAATATTTCTCCATTGCATGATTTTGATTCAATTTAAGTTTTGTTGTTTTGATATTATTTATTTTAATTCCAGTTTATATTTACCATGAAACAAAACATTCGTCAAGAGATCGGAGCGATACCTCGGGAAACACGCAGGCGCGTTTGTCAAATTTGTCGAGACAAATTAGACGAGTGCCGTTGACGCGATGGTGGTCATATCTACTCGTATATTTAAAAAATATATATAACATACTTTTTCTATCGATGATGCCAAATTCTTACATATCAGTAGTAACGGAAATAAATTGGACAGATTAGAGGCCCTAGAAATTTCTAAGTCAGTACATCGATCCGAACATCTGGTGAACAGTTATATCCCAAAAATCTCTCCGCTCTTGGCCGAAATCGTCCCATGCCTCCCTCACCCTTCAGCCCCCAACCGTTGAAGCGTATATATCGGTACCAGTTCTAACAGCATTTAGTCTTGTTTGTGCTCCCCTGAAGATGAGGTGTGCACCTTGAAACCGGTAGGGTTATACCGTTACAAAAAAGTGGAATAAACACTGTTTGACAAAAATAAATTACATTATATAACATCCTTGTTTTGCAGTTATTAAAGTTAATTACAAAAAAAACATTATTTTATTATGAATTTTTCAAAAGTGAAGTTTATTCTGGGCCACGCTGTGCATATATTTTATCACGCTGTTATCCTGTCGGGGTACAGAACACTAGAGTTTCCTATCGCGTCACATCTTTTGCTTTTTCTGCATCCATACACCTTTCCATACAACTCCTACGAAGAGTTTATTTAAAGCGCGTCGGGAAACAATCCAACATTCTCGAGGTCTGGAAAACATCCTAAAGACGGTTTATTATGGAGTTTAACTAGCGACTTTTTGCCTCATACATACATACCTTTAATCCATTTCCCCTGTCGGGGTAGACAGAGAGGACAAGGCACAAGACTTTCGCCTCTTGAAAATTCATCTATCATATGTATACAACTGCTATGGTTTTTTGAATTTCACAGATGCGTGGAAATACCTCATCTATTCTAACAATAGTTTTTTTTATAAATATATATATATATATATATATATATATATATATATATTTATTTTGTGACATTATTAACTCTATTAATCCCAGCATATTTTGGCAAAAAAAACAGTAGTTTATATTTTATTTTTTATCTCAGTTAATGTTTAGTTTTAATTTTTAATTGTGTTTACCTCCCCTCCCCTCCGTGTAGTGTAGAGTGTAAAATAATAAGTAATTTTCATATTTCATAAAAAAAAATTATTTATTCAACATAAAAACTTGTATGAAAACTTTGAGGCCAATGATCGGCCCCGTGGGATTATCCTTTCCTTCCCTGTGTTGGGTATCTTCTACACGTTGCTTCTAATAACCATCAATATCTCTATAAATATTATAAATACAAGGTTAACATTTTACTATAGGTATTCCTCCATAATATATTTACGCATTGATTTAAAAAATAATATTAATAATAATCAGAATTTATCGACTACATCGTGGGTATTTTGTGAAGATATCGGAAACAAATTCGCATTTAAACGCTGTGAGTGCCTCGACCTTGTGTCTTGTCGATAGGTGAATAGTATGCGGGAAGCGCGACACTATATTCGCATCTCACTCTTGCATACTCCACTGAATTGCGAGGAGCTGAATTGTCTCAACGTCGCAAGCATAAGCGTAAGCGCCGGGGTATGCGACTGACGTTCCGCGCCATAGTAGCTTCTAGGCTTGCAAATAGGTTAGACGTACGCCCGCTCCGTGAGCGTTGCCAGATGTTTTTTTAATGTTTTCAGCAAATAAATCTCAATTATTATAATTTATAACTTCAATTATAATTAATTAAGGGGAGTATCTATGAATGTTCTTATTTTTCCGATTTAAAATCGATAATTTTTGATCGCGTACTCACTACCCAACACCGGAGCACGCGTTTCAATTTTAACACCGTAAGGGAAGGGTTAAAAGGGTTAATCTGACAATAGTTGTGATTTCAGAGTCCCGGATAAGAGCTTCATAGAGGTTAATTTGCTCCCTAAATGGCACTATTTAAATTGTCCTTTTATTTTTACTATCGAGAATCGAATCCAAAACCTCATGTTGGAAGATGGGCGTCTTTCAATCTAGGCCACGCATGCCGCAAAGGACTTATATTATAGTCGGAAGCAAATAAAGACTAAGAACTTACCTGGAAGAAGAGAACGAAGCAGACCCACTGATAATAGGTGTAGTACTTCTTAGCGTCTTCGTCTCCGAAGTCGTTGTCGATCCCGGGGTGCGCCACGTGCAGCCCTGGCAGCTTCTGCGGACAGAGAAATGGAGAGATGTTGGTAAAAAAAAATCGGTTCATCGGTTCAAGAGTTATCGTGAGTCCTAATTTTCGATACATGATACATGTGACTGAAGGAAACGTAGAAAGTCGGAGGAATCGTACAAGTTATATATGGATGGATGTGGAAGAGGCTAAGAATGTATTTATATCGAGATGGGAAAGTATTGCGCTCTGTTCTCTCTGCCTACGCCGACAGAGAAATGTAGTGTATGTAAGTTACTTTATTATTCCACTAATTGCATTAATCCCTGCTAAACGTGTTTCTACCTCGTATCTCGAGACTACTGGCAGAAACCGGGATAGAGGAAGTAGAAACACGAGTAGCGGTGATTAATGTAATTAGTGAAATAACCAAGTAATTAATTGTTCAATAGTCTAACACGGAGTCCCACAAAGTTAAGCCCAAAACTTTGATAAATGAACCATGAATTTTATTTTATTTTATTTCTACCTATTTGATACAAAATATAGAAAAACAACAACAAACGAAATTCAATATTAACATGATAGCAGTGTTACACAATAGAAAAAAATTACTTGTAAAATATAATACGGATACAATAATCATGCATAGTCATCACAGTTTCGTACTAGCTGACCATTAGGATGCGCCCGATTGACGTTTCGAAAGTAATCATGCATAGTCATCAAAGTTTCGTACTAGCTGACCGTTAGAATGCGCCCGATTGACGTTTCGAAAGTAATCATGCATAGTCATCACAGTTTCGTACTAGCTGACCATTAGGATGCGCCCGATTGACGTTTCGAAAGTAATCATGCATAGTCATCACAGTTTCGTACTAGCTGACCGTTAGGATGCGCTCGATTGACGTTCCGAAAGTAATCATGCATAGTCATCACAGTTTCGTACTAGCTGACCATTAGGATGCGCCCGATTGACGTTTCGAAAGTAATCATGCATAGTCATCACAGTTTCGTACTAGCTGACCATTAGGATGCGCCCGATTGACGTTTCGAAAGTAATCATGCATAGTCATCACAGTTTCGTACTAGCTGACCATTAGGATGCGCCCGATTGACGTTTCGAAAGTAATCATGCATAGTCATCACAGTTTCGTACTAGCTGACCGTTAGGATGCGCCCGATTGACGTTTCGAAAGTAATCATGCATAGTCATCACAGTTTCGTACTAGCTGACCATTAGGATGCGCCCGATTGACGTTTCGAAAGTAATCATGCATAGGTCATCACAGTTTCGTACTAGCTGACCATTAGGATGCGCCCGATTGACGTTTCGAAAGTAATCATGCATAAAAAAACTATTTAATACTAATGATGCATTATGTGCGGTACATTGTGGGATGAATGTTTTTGGTATATCTGGAGTGATGAAGTGTTATGTAATTGAGTGTCACTGTTTGTCAGGTTGATAAGAATGTGCAACGGGGTTTTATATAATCAAAAATCGGAAAGAAGTATCAAAATTAATTTGCCTGTTGTTTTTTCACAAATTATGTATATTTCTTGTCATGTGTAAAATAAATAAATAAATAAATAAAATACGTGATGAAAACCATAAGTTTTCAATGTGATATAAAACCGCCAGATTTAAAAAAAATGTTTTTTAATATAATTCTGTTGAATACATTATAGCTTAACGGATTAAAGCTTAACGGATTAACCCTTACCACTCCTTTGTCGAATGCCAGCCGACATCGCTATATGTACGCTACAACTCAGTTGTCGGCTGGCGGCCGACAAGATAAGACTTGCGCGCGCGCGGTGTATTTTCGCGCGCAAAACTTGACACGTGTCGTTGTTTCTTGTGATTATTCGTTAAAAAAAAACATTTAATTTCACGTTTAAATAAGATTTTGACTGTTTTGCGTTTTTATTTTACTATAAAATAATCCTTGCAAATTCACATAACCTAAAATGGCGGGAACTTCGCGTGATACGTCACCTGAATACCAAGTGTTTTCGGAAGATGAATCTTATGAAAGTGACAGTGAGTACGAGGCTGTTGCCAGTGATTTTGAAGATCCTCATGATGATAGTGTTAACAGCACAGAAAATAATGATGATAGTACAACAAATGTCGAAAGTCATGTTCCAGAAAACCTGGTCTCCATCCTGGAGATTGTTTTAAGAAGTACCATACTATGCATAAATATAAGTAGTCCATAATGTTTTTTGTAAATTGTTTTTTATTTGAAGAATAAATCATTACAAATGAATTTTGAACGATTTTTTTTGTAACTACCTATGAATAAATTAATATTTTGACATTTAAATTAGAGTTGGCTGACAAACAACATCAAAAAATAATGGAGTGGTAAGGGTTAATGTCATGCGGCAATTTCTTCGGGTTGGAACTATTTTTTTATAGGCACCGCCAGTATCGAACTTGAAATCCCCAAATAAAAGGCAAACACCTAACCAACTTGGCAACGTAGGTTGTCAGCCCATGACAGACAGATTTATGCTCTGGCGGCCGCCAATATCGGAGGGATATGATATAGCAGTAAAATAGCTGTTGAATTTCAAAATCTTAGCTACAATTTCAACTTCACTGCGATCATGTCACAAATTCGTTACGGTTGAATCATAATTACGTTACGACCGTGTCACAATAACGTTACTATTGTATCACATTTCGTTAAAGTTGAGTTACAATTACGTTATGGTTGAGTCGCAATTACGTTACGGCTGCGTCACAATTACTTCACGGTTGAGTCACAATTACACAATAACATTACGATCGAGTCACAATTTCACCGACATCGTGTATAGCTACTATACCATCAAAATTTCGCAATGATTGCGTACCAGTTTCGCTACAGTCACGTCACAATTCTGCTTAGTTCAAGAATAATTTCGCTAAAATATCATCAGAATTTCGTTTCGGCGGCATCACAATTTCGCTATAACTTATGAGCGCACCACAATTTCACTACGATAGCATCAGGATTACGCAAGTATTACGTCATAATTTCGTTAAGATTGCGTCACAATTTCGCTACGATTACGTCACTCTGAATCAGAATCCGAGATAAGCGTCACGCTCGCGCGCCCAGAGCGTCCTTGTCTTGCTTCTGCTTTTCAGTCTAGTGCGTGTCTGCTTCCGCTGTTAATGTTGAAGCGTGCAATGCCACACCACGCATCTATCTACCTGTTTGGACCGCTCATTATACGTACGAGTATTTCGGCGTCATCAAGTCGCCGCCAGAGACCTGATTATTACCATGTCTTCTTAGTAAAACAGCCTTCGTGGCCTAGTGATTAAACATTTATATTCCACGCAGAGATTTTGCATTCTTATTCCAATGTTGAGCAGAGACAAGTACGCACCCTTTACCGAAACCGGTATAAGGACCAAAGGCCAACAGTTTTCATTCATGTACCTTTCATTCGACAACCTTTCTCCATTCTCATTACCTTTCATTCTAACTCTCAACAGACTCACTACCTTTCATTCTAACTTGCAACAGACTCACTGCATTTCATTCTACCTCTTAACAGGCTCACTACCTTCCATTCTAACTCTCAACAGACTCCCTACCTTCCATTCTAACTCTCAACAGACTCACTACCTTTCATTCTAACTCTCAACAGACTCACTACCTTTCATTATACCTATTAACAGACTCACTACCTTTCATTCTAACTCTCAACAGACTCACTACCTTTCATTCTAACTCTCAACAGACTCACTACCTTTCATTCTACCTCTTAACAGACTCACTACCTTTCATTCTAACTATCAACAGACTCACTACCTTTAATTTATAAAGCTAAAACTAAATAAATTGTATCGAATATTCGACATAAGACGTAGCCTAGTTGGTAAGGTGCTTGTCTCCCAACTCGGAGGTTGTGCGTTCCATTCCCGTTGGAACTCAAACTTTTTTTTAAAAGGATTCCAGTTTGGTTTTCACTTAAGGCCTCTTCAACATCTTTCAGGTTGGTTGGAAAATATTGTCACATGGCAATAAACCAGTCAGGTTGTACTGTATATAACGAAACTGTAATACAATACAATACAATAAGATTGTTGTTTATAGATAAGGCATTAACGTTGTGGAGGTTTAAATACATTGTAATTTATTTTTATCAAACACTGTTTATTCCACTTTTTTGTGACGGTATAACCCTACCGGTTTCAAGGCTTTCCCCTCATCTTCAGGAGAGCACAAACAAGACTATAAGATTGTATTTTCGCGACACAAACTTGAATGTCTTGGACCAGACAGCGAAGTAACTTTCTTTTGCGTATTTAACAATTCCAATTCTTCTACAAATTGTCGTATATTCGCAAAAAATCCAGTTTCTTTCAGAACACGGACATTCTCTTCGACAAGGTGATGAGAGACTAATTTGCACACCAACATATGCGAATTAAAATAATCAATTGAAGAATAGAACCGGAGAAAGTAAAATGATGATGATAATGATTGAAATGATTGTTAATTCAACACGTGTGATCTAGCAAGAAAGGTCGAGGGTTATCTTAAATGGTTCGATCGAAGTCTGTTGACTGTTTATAACCCGAGTTACGAGGCTAAAAAATAAATAAAAACACGCCATCGTTGTGACTTCTTTATAAAGAAACATTAATCTTATTACCGATGTAATGGAAGAAAGCATGGAAGAATCAAAAATAAACTAAAAGATGATAGAAGACAAAAGATAAAGAAAGAACTAACACATCGATCAATAAGTCCCGGGACTAACCAACAGATGACGCCTTTAATAACAAATCCATACCATTTTCAGTTAGTACCAGCCTTTAGAAGTTACGTGTCAAACTTTCATGACATTCCGACATTGTGTCATTGAGTTACAGTAGTTTTAGTGACGCTACTTTTGCTATTTTCAAAACAATGGAAAAAACCGAATTTCGTGTGTTGATAAAACATTGCTTTTTAATGGGAAAAAATACCGTTCAAACTCAGCGATGGCTTGAAAAGTGTTATCCGGGCTCTGCTCTGGTATGGTATAATATTCATCGATCACCTTGAAAAGGGAAAAACCATCAATAGTGAATATTACATAGCGTTATTGGAGCGTTTTAAGGCAGAGATTGCAAAAAAACGGCCCAATATGAAGAAGAAAAAAGTTCTCTTTCACCAAGACAATGCACCGTGTCATAAGTCGATGGTAACGATGGCCAAATTGCATGAGTTGAACTTCGAATTGCTTCCGCACCCACCGTATTCTCCAGATTTGGCCCCAAGCGACTATTGGCTGTTCGCAGACCTTAAAAAGATGCTCCAGGGAAAGAGATTTGGCTCCAATGAAGAAGTGATTGCCGAAACTAACGCCTATTTTGAAACCAAATATAAATCGTTCTACACGGCTGGCATAGAAAAGTTAGGAAAGCGTTGAAATGAATGTATCGCTCTTGAAGGAGACATGTTGATGAATAAAGAAGAATTTTGGCAAACAAATGTTTTAGTAGTTAGTCCCGGGACTTATTGATCGATGTGTTATGGTTGTAACATACAATCGTCCCGTTTTATTAAAGGTTTTTTTTTCCAATAATTTGCTTGTAATTTAAGAATGAAATTGAATATATTATAGGTGTATGAAATTGTTCCGTTGGTTTTCCCCTGTCTACCGCTCTTCTTTTTTTACGTCGTTCTTTACTCACCTTAAGTTCTAGTCTTGTGACACAAGCGTAACGTAATTGTGACTCAACCGTAACAAAATTGTGACACGATCGTGACGTAATTGTGACTCAACTGTAAAATATTTGTGATTCAACTGTAATGTAATTGTGACACGATCGTAACGTTTTTGTAACTCAGCCATAACGAGATTATAACTCAGCCATAACGAGATTGTGACTCAACTGTAACGAAATTGTGACACTTTCTAACGTTATAGTGACTGGACTGTAACAAAATTGTGACACGATCGTGAGACTTGAGTGAGATTTCGGAAACAGTTACCAACTAATCAATGGTGTTTTGGTAAAGAGGTAGAAGTCATCAATTACTTATTTGTCAGTTTGAAGTTTTGCAGCACTTGTATTCCTGAAATACAGACCTCAGGTAAAGGTATACTTTGAATACATAAATAATTTATGTATTCAAAGTTTACCTTTACAATTTACCTGAGATCTGTATTTCAGGAATACAAGTGTTGCAAAACTTCAAACTGACAAATAAGTAATTGATAACTTTTACCTCTTTACCAAAACGACACTGTAATGTTAGACTCGCTCCCGTCATTGGCATGTTTTAAAAAGCAACTGAAAAAAATATATCTTGATTGTATGTAATGAAACGTGTTTCATTCTCGATTTCCCTTTTATATCCAACTATCCTTTATTTTATTCTTTGATTGATATCTCATTTTTATTTTAAGTATAAATATTGGTCATTAATTTTATACAGATTGAACCCAAACATGGTGGCATAATGGCGAAGCGATGTTTAGTCTATGGCTAGGGAACAGACCACGGAGTCACGCAAATTCCATCACTACTCAGTGTTGTTTCTCAGAAGTGAGCTCACATTTCCTAGTAGAGATAGCGAGGCCCGCTCAGTCATTGCGGTGACGATTATGAGAATGGTCCACGCGCTACAGATGACATTAATGATCATTTATTTATTTTAATATCACAAAATGACTTAATAAGAACGCGTAGATGAATCATTCGAATACATTTTCCGTCTGTATGGCAGTTGACTTTTAGAATTCTTCATATTTTATGGCAACTTCCGTCGCTTAATTAGTGAGACACTCACTGATCTTTCACAAGGAAGTTTCGCGTTCGATTCCCAATAGAAGCAATTTTTTTTTAAATGTTGTCCTACTTTATTATTATAATTATTATTATTATTATTATAATTATTACACACACATGACAAGAAATATACATAATTTGTGAAAGAACAGGTAATTTAAATTGGACATACATTATTTTAATGGATCTGGGTTTGTTGCCTTTCATTTGTCGTATCCCCAGTAAACTAGGCTTTTGCCTATATCTCACTGAGGATATTTAGTATGAAAAAATGCCGTATAGCTGATAGTGTCTAAATCAACGAATAAGTACAGTATCCGGCGATAAGTAATACACATCGGGCTTAAGAAAGAGACTGTCGGCCATAATCGGCTAACTTCGGCTTTGTAGAGCGTCGTCTCTATAATTCATACGTTTTGAATTTAACCCCGATGTGTATTACTTACCGCCGGGTACTGTAAATATTTTGGTAGCATTTTTCACACGATGGAAAAGTTATGGGGGATATCGAACGGCGTGCAGCGATATCGACCAGTCTTAGGGGCATTAAATTTTTTATTTATTTATTATTACACATGACAAGAAATATACATAATTTGCGAAAAAACAACAGGTAATTTAATTTAGACATACATTATTTTAATGGATCTGGGTTTGTCGCCTTTCATTTGTCGTATCCCCAGTAAACTAGGCTTTTGCCTGTATCTCACTGAGGGTATTAAGCATGAAAAAATAAATCGATACTTCTTTCCGATTTTTGATTACACAAAAACAAAACCCCGTTGCACGTTCTCATCAACCTGACAAACAGTGACACTCAACTACAACTGGAAACATCATGCGGAATCAAACTCTTCACGCATCATCACTCCAGAAAGACCAAACTTGTTCATCCCATAATATACCGCACACAATCATAAGAATAAAAACAAAAGTAAAACCAAAAATGAACCCAAAATGAAGCAAAAATAAAACCAATAATGTTCATCCCATAATATACCGCACACGATCATAAGAATAAAAATGTACACAAAAATATACAGAAACACAAATATAAAACAACAAAAATCAAGACAACAAGAAGAAACCCACACTCAAGAGCCCACACAAATCTTTACCACACGTCATTCATCCTGAAAGCCCAAGTACTCAAAATCCTGTCGCAATAACAACCACGCTCCGATCGACTGTCTAAATGGTTTTCCCTCCTTTATCTTGATTGAATTCGGCACGCCATTGTACATTGATTAAAGAGTTTGTTTAGAAACAACATTCGCTAGACGTGCGCGAATATTGATGCCTTTCACGAACGAGGAAGTATTGCATTTATGTGCGTTGACGAACAGCGATTCCAAACCCACAGCTTAATGAACGAAGCTGAAAACAGTGTTATCTCTCGGTCACGCCCTTTGATATGTCCGATCACTAATTCGAACGATACGATACGCATACATATATGTCCAAACTTTATCAGAAAACGATTGTAATTTATATAAATATAAATTATACGACCTTCGTGGCCAAGATGATAAGACCCCTGTCTTATAGCCTGCGAGTCAAGGGTTCGATTCCCGATGGTTATACCGCACCCGTGGCCTACTTGGTAAAATGCCTGTCTTCCAGCCCGGAGATTGCGAGTTCCTGTTCCCGATGGTTATACCGCATCCGTTGCCTACTTGGTAAGATGCCTGTCTTCCAGCATGGAGGTTGCGGGTTCGATTCCCGTTTGAACACAGATTTAAAAAAAAATGATTCCAGTCTGATTTTCACTTAAGACCTCTTTAACATATTTCAGTTGGTTGTAAGCGATTGCCAATATGCCCGCCAGGTTGTACTGTATATAATGAGTGTAATAAAAAAGTCAGTCTGGTTTTCAATAAAAAGTTTAAAATATAAGTGTACTAAATATTTCTGGTTGGTTGTGAAATATTGACGCATAGCAATAAGCCCGCCAAGTTGCACTATATCCAACGAAAGTGTAATACAATACAATATGGATACCCATCGAAAAACAACGAATACGAAACCTGAACCGAATAAATAAAATTTCCAACTCGCATTAATTTTTGTCGGATCATTAATGGCACGCGTAACGTAGTTACATTAATGCAAAAACTTTATGCATTAATGTTGCTACGTTTATTAATTGCTGCACTTTGACTGGGTGATGCATCACAATGAGCTGCATGCTGACCTGTGACAATGACTCAAACGGTAATGCAAAATATGGGATCGCCAATGGCTGCATATTTATGTAAATTTATAAAAACACGTGCTCGTTCCATATTAGCAATATTAATGACAATAAGACAACGACACAACACACACGGTCGATCACAAAGGAACAAGATTATTAAATATAATAATTCCACTCTAAACCAAAAGGAGTTCTTCATATTTTCTCGTCTACACCTCATGTCTGAGGATGGTAATCTTGACGGGAGAACCATCCTGCAATCGTCCTGTAAGAACTCAATGTCAAATATGTGCAAATATTTTGACTGAAGAGTCGCTAAACAATGGGCTGGCAAATAAATTGCTCGCTTTAATTTGGTCAAATATGATGAACACTACTTATAAGAATCAATAGTTTTATTTGGTGGCAATAGCTCATAATACACGATACCCTTCCAATCCCACCAGATAAATAACATGACTTTATTTGGGTGCATTCTTACCTTTTCGATCGCCCATTGTGATAATGGTATATACTTCGAATTATGTTGTAAAATAATATATAAACATTTTATCAAAAAAAAAATATATATAACATATATTCGTAATAAAATATTCATATGGACACTGATCATAATTTAAAATTGAAATCATTCGCTCGCTTAGTGCATATCGTAATTTTCGTTATATTGAAAATATTCATACAAAAATACCATCACACCGCTTCCATATCGGGATAGACAGAAAGGTGCCAGGCGCCAGACTTGTCTATCGCGACACACATTTTTCGCTTCTTCTACTTCCATACACCTCCTCATACCAAGACTTTTTACATTTCATTCTTTCAAAATATCATACCCTTTTTTTATACAAAACAAATGAAAACATTTATTGTCATTTGCATTTCAAGTACACACGCGCTGAAAAATAAGTTAAATATCAGACAATTTGATGATGTTTTAACTCTTACAGGCTTAGTGGTCCACGTTATATACCACCTTTTTTTGACGCAGTACTGCACAATGGTACACGCAATGTACCACTTATTAAACCTCTCTCTATTGCTGCACGAACACTCAGATTATGTACCACTTTGTATAATATAATACTTATGACTCATGTCCGCACAGCTGCAGGTCTGGTCCTGATCAAATTCATTTAGCTTCTAATATTATTTACAGTTAGTTGTTCTTGGTGTGCCGACTTGTGCGTATAAAAGATAACGTAATATATTTGTATTTAATTTTAATAAAAAATTGTTGTGTTGTGATAAAATTGACTTCAGTAATTGTGGTGAATTTATATTTAGGTTAAAAATTAATTTTATAGTACTTGGATGTATTTCGGCATTATTTGGTGGTACATTAGAAGTACCAGTGGAACTATGGACTAGTGGTACATAAGTTGTACCACCTCACCAGGAGTTCCTTGACCTACTGAGGAAGTGGAAATATGTTAATTTAGTATTTGTATGTATCATTTATCAAACACATTAAAAAATAATGAGAAACTTGACTTTTTATTGTTCGTGCAGCCTGAGTAAAAATAAGTGAAGTTTACCTGTGCCTGTAAGGGCTAAAATGATAAAATGCGAAGAAGCCTTAATTTTTCTTAACTATTAAAATGTGGTAGTGTTGAGTGCGACCCTTAAATGTTCAATTTTACATTTAAACAAACGTATTGAAATGCCGAGAAGACCAAGATTGACAGGTGATGGAATATAATGTAAGTAGGGGTAACAACAATTAATCAATATTAATAATTGTTTTCGTACATCCTTGAATGGACTTTTCAGCTAGTAAATAAATAATGTATCATTAGTTTGGAAAATAACATCAGTAAGCAAACCGCAGAAGACAAACAATGGGCGATGACAGAATGCCGACAAAGTCAATAATCGGCCGACAGCAGCCGCAGGAAGCGTGGATTTGGGCATCTCCTCGCATTGATGAATCAGTAAGCGCTAAATCGGATATGTGTGATATATCCATGCTGCAGCAATATCTAATTCAGGAATGGGCAACGCTACAACGATACAAATCAACGACTCGGGGCACGCTTTTGGAATTTATTTTATGCATAATATCATGCCATTTACCCGTAAGAGTAGCAGAGAGGACAGAGCGCAAGACTTTCCCATCGAGACATATCATACATACTTAGCCTTTTCTAAATCCATACAACTTCTACGGTTCACGCTTTTGGAATTTATTTTATGCATAACATCATGCTATTTACCCGTAAGAGTAGCAGAGAGGACAGAGCGCAAGACTTTCCCATCGAGACATATCATACATCCTTAGCCTTTTCTAAATCCATACAACTTCTACGATTTCTCTAAGGCCTCGGCCACACAGGTTGGAGTCTCGCTTGGTGCTTAGAGCAACGCTGCGAGCTAGATGACATATCCTAGCGAACCAACGCACCACATACTATCGCAATGGCCACACTGCACGCTTCGCGCCACGGTACGTGACTGTTAGTCATCTAGTGAATCTCCTAGCGAACAGACGCGTCGGTTAATTTTATGGCGTCACCAAGTGATTTTACAAGATGGAGGAAGTTTTATTCCTCAATTATTTGTAGAGAAGTAGGAAACTCTCCACTCCATACTTCTAGATAACATTAACAGTATGTTATGCACTCGACAAGTATTAAACTTAAATTCTCTGAGAAAAGTAGCTTTCTGGTTAGTTTTGAGAGTGGCATCGTGTGTTGACTCGACCGCTCCAAAGTGTCAAATGAATTTGTGCGAAGCACTTTGGTGTGGCCAAGCATGAAGTCACCTACTATATTAGTCACGTATCACCTAGCGAAGCACTTTGGTGTTGCCTTAGCCTAACGGTTCCTTTTTTCAGGATATAATTTACTTGATCGTCCAACCAAGCTTTCCTTGGTCTCACTTCCACACGCCTTCCACTCACATTTGCACTATATATCTGTTTTATTAGTATTTCGATATTCATTCGTTCCGTATGCCCAAACCATCTCAATGTATTCCTTCTTCATTTTATCACTTCATTCCGTATTCTGTCATTTTTTATTTATTTTCTCAAAACAGGCTTAGTCCAATTACATTGAAAAATACAAGAAATGTTAACATTAAAAATAAATTATATAAAATAATGTATATGTATACATATATATGTACACATACGAACTCCCCCTGTACCTAGCCTTTGTGGACTACGAAAAGGCATTTGACTCAGTCAAAAAAGCTGCCATACTAGAAGCTCTAAAGACACAAGGCATTGATAGAGCATACATTCAGTTGTTCAATAACATCTATAAGGATGCAACAGCAAAAATACATCTCCACAAATCCTCGGAAACCTTCCGAATCGATAAGGGAGTTCGTCAAGGAGACACTATTTCCCCAAAATTATTCACAGCTACACTGGAATACATATTTAATAAACTACAATAGAATGGGAAAATAAAGGGCTGGCGATTGATGGAAAATACCTGAGCCATTTGAGATTTGCAGACGATATCGTTATATTCTCACAAAACCCGAATGATCTTTAGCACCAACTGCAAGAATTCGCAGAGGTCAGCAGGGAAGTTTGTTTAAAAATGAATATTTCAAAAACCAAATATATGATGAACGGCTTTGCTACCCCACAACCAATAAACGTAGATGGAAAACCGCTAGAACTTGTCCAGGAATATGTGTATCTAGGCCAACTTATTTCCTTTGTAGTTGGCATATCGGAGGAAATAGCACGAAGGACAAAACTGGCGTGGAGCTCATTTGGACGTTTGAACAACATCTTCAAAAGTAATCTCCCAATATCCTTGAAGCGAAGGGTCTACAACCAGTGTATTCTCTCAGTACTTACGTATGGCTGCGAGACATGGACGCTCACAGTAAAGAACACGCAAAAGCTCCAGACCGCACAAAGGGGCATGGAGAGATGCATGTTAGGATATACTAAAAGAGATCGTAAACGAAACACCTGGATTCGCAATATAACAAAGGTAGAAGACGTTATAAAGGTGTGCAAAAGAATGAAGTGGCAATGGGCCGGACATGTAGACATGGCCGGACATGTAGCCAGAATGTCAGACTCCCGATGGACATCCGAAATAATCCAATGGTATCCAAGAGGCATAAAGAGGCCTAGAAGAAGACCGCAGGTACGCTGGATGGACGAAATCAGGAAGCATGGCAGCATCACGTGGCATCGGCGAGCAAAGGACCGAACTGTTTGGAGTCAACTTGGGGAGACCTTCATCCTGCAGTGGATCGACCCTGGTTGACAATGATGATGATGATGATGATATACACATGCATACACACATACATATATTCAAAGTCACTTAAATACGTTGATTAGTGCTTTATAACGCGCTCAATCTTAGAAGAACATTTCGTTTTGCTTTTGGTAATGTGATATGAAATATGTCAATATCCGAAGCAGTCCCGTTCAGAAGAGTTAAGGCCCTTCCAACAGGCATAGCGGCTGGAAGACCCGTTCTTGCGTATGTTATTGAGAACAGTTCTTGCATGGATTGTCACTCTTTAGTCTTGGATGAATGTGAACTTAAGGCTGATGTGTTGAATAATATGAGGAAGAGCACGCTGAGATAGTTTGGAGATATTGGACAGACACATTTAAAACCTTTCTGGTTGGTTGGAAGAGATTGTCACATGGTAATACACCCACCAGGTTGTATTATATACAACTAAAGTGGAATAAAATATGTTTTGATTCATTCAAAATTTTCTGCGAAAGTATTAGCAACTTGGTTGGATTGAATGAATGACATTTCAAAAAACGGAAATGTAAGAAGGAAGAAAATTCGTACGAGTGGTACAAGAAAGATTTTTATATTATTTTATTTTATCTAAATACAACTTGTCATAAAAATTATAAATATTTACATGACTCGAATACAGAAAGAGTATAAAAAATAACGAACTTGAGACAGGTCAAGGCTCAGGTAATCAAAGGTCCTAATATAGAAAAAAAAAAAAAAAGAACAAAAATATGCAAACGTATAATTAATCCGCATCTACACACACAAAAAACAAACGCACACAAAGAATTCAAACATATTTACGAAAAAACAAGGACAACGAAAAGAAAGAGAGAGAAAAAATTCAACGAGTCACGTCGAAAATGTGGAAGAGATAGGGAAATCTGGCGCCCTGTCCTCTATGCATTATCAAGAATCAAACCCGTAACCCTCTAATGAGAGACGAGCGCGTTACCAACAAGGACATAGTTAAATTCCAAATCGGAGTGCAAGAGGGCAAAGTAGGTCAGTAACCGGGCAAGTAACGAGAGAATCGAGGAGAATAACAACTGCCAATAGATGGATGACCTGTACATTATGCAGGGCACAATTGATCTGAAGATGCGAGGCCGAATGTCAATTGATAGAGCAGAGTTTAATGTGTAATGCAATACATCATGGAAGTCTTCATATTCGCAATAGATGAATATGGAATCTAGGTACAGTAATAATTGCTTGCTGTGATTAATCCAGATCGAAAAGTCGTCACAGTGAACGAATTTCTCAATCAGCGAACAATAAGGAATTATTTTTTTCAATAAACGCACAGGTCGTTTGGAGCAGCGGTCGCCAAACTTAAGGACCTCACGGACCACTAAATTCATCTGATCATTTCAATCTGACGGACCACTAATAAGGATTTTTTAGTGTTAAATATATATAGAAAAAAGTGATCAAAGAACACATAAAATATACCTAGTTAATAAAATAAAACTATTAAATGTAACCAAATTATAAAAGCTTTATTAATTAACCTTCCCGTAACCATAATGTAACATTCGTGGACAGAGAATAATATCACCTATAAAATATATAAAGAAGAGCCGCACTGTAAAACATTAGAAGAGTGCGAAACGATGCGAGAGTAAGACAAAACATGTGCAATGCAGCTAGCTACACGTCTTACGAGATTGTCATGATTTCGTGCATCTTGCATCGTTCCTCCGTGCAAGTCACTTATTTTTCCGGATAAGTATGTTGGTTAGACCCGGGACTTACTGATCGATGTGTTACATATTTATAGTTTTATAGTAACATTTCTTCTTATTTTGTAACACTTAACTTATTTTATTTGATTAAAATTAAAATAAATTACTATACCCAATTATTTTTTGTATAATATTTTTGAAATCGAACAAAAAACATCATGTCCCAGAGCTTTTCAATAAAAAAAGGGTTAAAGTAGAATTGTTCTTACAAAAAGGATCATGTCCATATTTTAAACTAGAATAACTATTTTAATTATTATGATACGATTTTAAACAACAAATCAAGTCACCTTAAGCGATTTTAAGGATTTCAGATATTCTTACAATGAATTATTACGTCATATATTATTTATGCAAACAGATCTTTTTGCGATTTCCCAACATTCTGGTTTGGTGGACATGTTATTTTTTTAACCCTTCCCTTACGGTGATAAAAATAATACGCGTGTTACGGTGTTGGGTAGTGAGTACGCAATAAAAAATTAGCGATTTTAAATCGGAAAAATAAGAACATTCATTGATAATCCCTTTAATTAATTATAATTGAAGTTAAAAATTATAATAATTGAGATTTATTTGCTGAAAACATTAAAAAACCATCTGAAAACATTAAAAAACGCTCACGGAACGGGCGTACGTCTAACCTATTCGCAAGCCTAGAGGCAACTAGTGGCGCGGAACGTCAGTCGCATACCCCGGCGCATACGCCTTTGCTTGCGACGTTGAGAAAATTCAGCTCCTCGCAATTCAGTCTAGTATGCAAGAGTGAGATGCGAATATAGTGTCGCGCTTCCCGCATACTATTCACCTATCGTCAATACGTGGCACTCGCCGCGTTTAAATGCGAATTTGTTTTCGATCTTTACAAAATACCCACGATGTAGTCGATAAATTCTGATTATTATTAATATTATTTTTTAAATCAATGCGTAAATATGATATATTATGGAGGAATACCTAAAATCTTAACCTTGTATTTATAATATTTATAGAGATATTGATGGTTATTAGAAGCAACGTGTAGAAGATACCCAACACAGGGAAGGAAAGGTTAATAATACCTCCTCATGTTACGGCCTTGCTACTGGTTTCTTATGGTCTTCTTTATTGTACGGGAATAATAAGAGCCACCAAAGAAGTTTATATATGAGAAGTATTATATTCAAGTTTCTGCTAATCAGTCAAGTCAACAACACAGACTGACATCGGCACACCCAGTCTTGACAGGTCGCCCGCCACGGTAGAGGTACTAATCAATTGTTCATTTTAACCTGTTCACCGCGTTAAAAATCAAATTCCACGAATCCTGTGCGCGGCACAATTTCAGCGTTTTTTTAATTTCTAAGTTTAAACACATATTTTGTTTAGAACCACTGATATTTGATTACAACACCAAGTAAACATGACACTTAAGTAATTTTCTGATAATAAATAATAGTCATTACTCTTAAGGAGACTCATTAAATAAAGGAGATAAACTTAACATTACGTAAAATAAACAAAGGAATGCTACGATCAAATCAATGCTTCATGACACTCACCCAATCAAATGCATATAGCACTAGTAATGTTTATTTACGTAAGAGAGACTTAGTAATGTTTATTTACGTAAGAGAGACTCATCGCAGGACTCGATCCGCGCGACAGGTCGTTAATGCTGGAAATATTGAGAAACCAAAAAAATTCGGAGCTCTGTTTATTCAACAATATCTCATAAACTAATATATTATTTGACAAGGTTTTCAGAGATGTCGCTAGAATAAAGATTATTTTAAATTTTAGTTCCATTTTTATTTCGGTTTTGTGTCATTTTTTTTAAGTATTTGTGATTTGAAACTTGGATTGTCGTCAGATCACAGGCGTTTGTGCTTCCCGCGGGGAAAGAGTTAAGTAACCGGAAACACCTTCCATGTCATCGATCAAGTCGGGTAACGTCGCGTTAAATGTGTGAAAAAACAATGTATTACAGAAGAAGGAAAAATGTAAATTTAAAAAAGATGCTGTATTAAGATGAAAATTTTAACTTTGAGATGGTTCAGCCACATAGAAAGAATTATTAGACTTTTAAAATTAATCTAGTAGTAAAGAAAGCGTTAGAATTTTGGGAAGAAGAGAAAACGTGACTTGACCAAATTAATCAAAATCTGAAAGAGAGAATAGTGAAAAGTGTACAGGAGACCATGGATGATAAAGTGTATGGACATGGTAGAAACGAATGATAATGAAGTGGAGATTTGTTTTCTATGTCTAATAATAATAAAAGGATAAGACAATTTATATAGCACTGGATATGGTACAATGCCTTGATATAGTATAATGAAGAGATCTGTTCTCTCTGCCTACAAATAATCATAAAAAGGACAATTTATATAGCGCCATTTGAAGAGCAAACTCTCCTCAAGGTCGCTCTAACTCAGGAATGAAACACTATTATTGATCGATTGAAAATACTAACAAAAAACGCAAGTTAAGTGTAGGGATAGAAAGATGGTGGCTGCGGGCATTCAATGAGGAACTTCCCCGCATTTGCATGTTCAGTAAAACATAAATGGCAAGAAAACCGCAGAAAACTTACCAAAGGAAAACAAGCTACAAAGAAACATTTGTAGATCTTCCAATGCGAAATATTTAAACATCCGGCTTTAAATGGAGTGTAGTGTATATGTGTAGTGTTTACATTTGATCAAGAAGGGTTGTCTTCAAGGGCTTCCTAAAACTGCACACGCCATCCATATCTCTAACACTAAGAGAAACAGCTGGGCAAATTACAGCGTCTTCAAAATGTTTGTCTAAGATTTATTTTTAATCTAAAAAAGGACGATCATATAACTTCATACCAGAACACATCGAACTAGTAGAACGTTAGAAATAAACGCCAAATTCGCATACAGTCTCTATAGTATAATATTCTTAACCAACCCATCACCCCCTCTTATCTCGCCGAAAATTTTTAGCGTCTTTCCGATCATCTCAAACATAGATTGTTAATTGGCCTTTCCAGTTCACCGCTCCTCTTTTTTTACGTCTTCCTTAACTGTCCATGCAGTGAGACTCTGGAATCAGTTACAAACCAATATTCGACTCGCTAAAATCAAAAGACATATTATCTGAAGTGATCTCGCAAGGTAAATAATTACTTTTTCAAAAAACTAAAATTAATATTCAGTATCACGTAATTAACTGGAGATGGGATAAAATGAATAAAGATGGCTTATTAATTGACAATCATGATAATATGTAAAACATTCCAATGACGTTACGAAAGAGCGGCACGCTAAGAATATGACCTAATCACACTAAAGTTGGGTATAACTCACGCAACGTATTTAATTTTGCAGTTGACAAAACACATTAGGTGGAATCTCTTGATCACAGGTGACGAATGCAAAGTAAATCAACACAGTTTATAAAGTCTCAATTAGACTAATAATAATGCATTCCAATGTATTACGAAACAGCGGCATGCTGAGGATATGATCCTGCCATGTTGACATACATATATACTATCGTGCCATTTTCTATCGGAGTAGGCAGAGAAAACATAGCGTAACATTTTCCTATCTCGACACACATCCTTCGCCTCATCTATATCTCTACACCTCATCATACAACGCCTACGATTTCTTTGAAATTTTACGTTTCCTCCATTCAAAATAGTATTCACTTGATCAAACCACACTTTCCTTGGCGTTTATCTACTATATTTTCCACTCACATTCGGGCTACATATTTGTTTTGTAAAATAAATATAGTATATTTTCCTTTATTCGTTCTACATGTCCAAACCATTTCAGAGTGTTCTTCTTCATCTTCAATTTAAATATTTTTATTATAAGTATATCATATATAGTATTCGCCAGAATATCACAACAATATTTAGAAATAGCTACTAACTTTGTGCTCTCCTTTATTAATATAAATAACGTAATATAAACCAAACATTAAGGACAATACTTTGCCTCTGGAGTTGAGTAACCCTGCATCAACATGTGGAAGGTTTCGATTCTGCAAAGCAACTTGCATCTCGTTCTACAAGTGAGCCCATGTGTTTTCTATATCTCAAGATCTATCCATAAAATTCTCGAAAAATCCAATTCTTTTTGTTCTATGTATGTTAAGCATTGTTCCACTAAAAACAAATCTAAGTTCTTTACCACTATAAAATAAGTTTTCCACAGTTACGTAAGTCTATTTGGTAAAATTTGGTAATATTTAGTGATATACATACATATATTGAATTGAAATATACATATTAATATTAAATAATTTTAAACAATGACTTTGTAATCTATAATTTATATTACTACTGCTTTTTGTATCTCCTGTACATGTTAGTTTAAGATAAAGTTTTGTATTATTTGTCAATAATTTTAAGTACTTGTAAAGTAATAACCTGTCCCATGTTCATTTGTATATAAAGACACTGTTGTGTCGTTAATTAATTAAATAAATATATCTGACTCAAGACATCAGCTTTAAGTTCATATTCATTCATAATCACTTAATTATGTATTGTCATACATTGTAACCCCGTTTATTCGTCTCAGTGCACGCATTTGTACAGCATTTATTCAGCTCATTTTCGAAGTCCACGTTTCACATTCATACAACGAAATTTGGACAAAATTACTGTTATGGACTTAGCAGATTTTGATACTGTCCGGTTCGAGTATACATTCATTCTCAGATCTTTCTCCTCTCGCATAATTTTCTTATCAAACTGTTTTTCATCTTTTTTTGGTATGCTTACGTTACCACGCCATTAGCATACAGAAATCCGCGTATATTACGAGGGTCATCCAGAAAGTAAGGTTACAACATTTATGTAGGATCGAAAAATGCTTGTATTTAATTGAAATTCACAGGATATTTCACAAATATATTAAACTATTTTTCAACGTAATCGCCGTCCAGATCGAGACAATTCTGTAGTCGGGGCACCAGCTTTTGTATGCCAGTGTTATAGACCTCCGCCGCCAGCTCTTTCAGTCACTTCTTCACAGCTTCCTCGACCTCCTGATCGTTGGAAATTGTTGGGGTGTAGTGACACACCCACGTCTCATCCCCCGTCACGATACGAGTCCAGAAGAGCTTCTCCCTCCTTTGCAAAAATATTAAAAAATTCACGCGCGGCAGTCACGCGATTTTGACGGTGCTCCGGTGTGAGCATTCTGGGCACCCATCTCGCACACAACTTCTTGTAACCAAGTTTTTCCGACACAATATCACCAAGGAGACTTCAAAAAATGTCAGGAAATTCTTCGTGAAGTTCGTCAAGCGTCACACGGCGGTCATATCGCATTTGTTCTTCAATTTTTTGCACAAGTTCGTCAGAAATCACTGCCTTGCCTCGTCGTATCAGTACGGCCATCTCTGAAAAAACCTAACCCACTTCGTGACATGTTGTCGACTCATCACATCGCTACCATAAACTTCCACGAGCTTCCGATGGATATTCGCGGCGGTATTGTTCTGCAGTCAAAAAACGGATGACAGCGCGGATCTCGCAGGGACGGGAGGTGGCGGGAGCGCGCGACTACCTCTCCATCGGAAGAATTTACTGTGACTGAACAAAATGGGCGACAAACACGCGGGACCAAAGAAACTGACCGTTAGGATCCCCCTACACGCCACGATGCGCCAACTTCGAAACAGAAAATTTCCCCCGGCCTCAGGAGCCCTTGTTACCTTACTTTCTAGATGACCCTCGTATATTTGCTTTCGACATTTGTATGCCACCCATTAAACCTTTGCAGTTATTTCACACATGAATCTATGTACTCGTAATTAATCTATGTACTCGTAATAACCAGGGCTGTGGAGTCGGAGTTGGAGTCGGAGTCGCGGAGTCGCGGTGTTTGGGCCGGAGTCGGAGTCGGAGTAGGAGTCGTAAAAAACGAGCAACTCCGACTAATTTTTCGTTAAAATTTAAAATACATTTTTTTTTAATTATTATAATGAATGTGTATTGTGCACGAATATTAAACTTGCAGGCGCAAGTCGCGCCGATATGGTGAATCACCGAGATCCATTTAATGCATAAAGTCTACGAAAATGTGTTTGTCTCCTTCTTTCTCACGTCGAAAGAAAATTCTGTCGGTTGGGATCTATGTTAACCCCATGGTTCGATCCATATTGACGGAAGAACAAATAAATAGAGCGAAAAACGCTCTGTTTGAATTAACCGTTCGTATGAAAGGCCTTCGACTAGAAAAAGAGACGACAGCAGGCAGCGTACACGAAGTATCATCATCTTCATCCGACACCGCTGAATCTGAAGACGATTTTGAAAAATATCTCAATGAACAAGATAAACTAAAACGTCCTCGTTTGAATCACAGTCCCAATATAGATGAAGGAGACTCTATTTCAAAATATAAAATTGAATTTTATGATGCATTGAAAATAATGGAAAAAATTGACCGAACTTATAAGTTAAATGTTGAAATGGCAATACAGTGGTATCTAGAAATCGTAAAAGATTCAGCATTGATCGTTACAGCATTACCGCCAACCCAAGTATCCGTAGAGCGGTTATTTTCCGCTCTTAAAATTCTCAATTCTGATTTGAGAGCCTCTACGAATACAGATTTAATAGAAGCAATGTTGTTTTTAAGAATAAATTCTAATAAATAATTATTAAAGTTTGATCTTGTTTTATTTTTATCCCTATAACATGAAAAAAATGGCTATATGCAAAGGTAGGAAACAACTTGATAAAATTGACCTTTTTTGAGTCGGAGTTGTAGAGTCGGAGTTGTGGAGTCGGAGTCGTGGAGTCGGAGTCGTATTGTTGGTAAATATAGGAATAGGAGTTGGAGTCGGAGTCGTCTTTTTTTTTTAGCGACTCCACAGCCCTGGTAATAACACATCCTTACATATTGCTAAAATACTTTTGTGGACTATCATATCACAAGATACTTACAGACCATCTAAAAAATTAAAGTCGTATTCTCCATGCCACGCAACCTCGCGATAATAAAAAGATTCCACTTAAATATGTTTTGTAAACTGCAAAATGATATAAATTGAGTTTGTTAAACACAGTTACAGCATAGCATGACTGGACCATATTCTTAGCATGCCATTCTTTCGCTGGAACACGTTGGAATGTATTATTATCCAGATTTCCAGACTATCATTGTTTATTTTACCTCGTCACCAATAAATACTGGAATTACGTTGGTATCACGTGCTACTAAATATGGATGTTACGTTTTTTTTTAAAGCATTTATATATCTGACTTGTGACAACACGTAATGAAGTGGCAATGGATGAACATGAACTTATGTGTGGAGTGATTTGTAACTGATTCCAGTGAGACTCTGGAATCAGTTACAACGTTAGAAATAAACGCCAACACATACTGTTTCTATAGTATAACATTCTTAACTAACCCGTCACCCCCTCTTTTCTCGCCGAAAATTTTCAGCGTCTTTCCGATCATGGACTAGCGCTACGCTCAAACAGAGATTGTTTATTGGCCTTTCCAGTTCACCGCTCTTCTTTTCTTTTACGTCCTCCTTTACTGTCCATGCAGTGAGACTCTGGAATCAGTTACAAACCAATATTCGACTCGCTCCGTCTGTGGTATGCTTAAAGAAGCGACTGAAAAAACTCTTAATTTCTAGTCAGTAAAATAACGTGTTTCATTCCTGATTTTTCTTTTCCTTTCCTCTCCGCCATCCCTTCCTTTCCTTTTGATTGATGATATCTCACTTTATATGAAAATTAATGTTCGGGTGATTGTCCGTCTTTGTGGGGTTCGTGGGCATGTGCTCATGTATATATGTTTATGGATTTCGTGCGGATGGATAGTCATTTGAATGATGTATGCGACCACGTAACTTGCTTCATTTACTTTTGTCTGGTTGGTTGGAAGAGATTGCCGCCTGGCAATAAGCCCGCCAGATTGTATTGCAATAAAAGTGTTAAATAAATAAATAAGACGAAGAGCACGCTGAAATGGTTTGGGCATGTAGAATGAAGAAATACTAACAAAAAAATATGCAGTGCAAATGTGAGTGGAAGATGTAGTATAGAAACACCAAGGAATGCGTGGTTTGATCAAGTGAAGAATATTTTGAAACGAAACGTAAAATGTCAAATGAATCGTAGGAGTTGTACGAGTAGGTGTATGTATACTCGTATAGAAGAGGCGAAGGATGTGTGTCGAGATAAGAAAATCTGATGCTCATGTTTTCTCTGTCTACCCCGACAAAAAATAGCGTGATAGTAGATATGTATGTATACAGTGTCAGCATGGCTGGGCCATATTCTCAGCATGCCACTGTTACTTAATACAATACATTGGAATATATTATTATCCTAATTGAGACTTTACAAAGTGCGTTAATCTATTTTGCTTCGTCACCAGTAAATACTAGAATTACATTGAGAATAATGAGTGTGTTACTACAATAAATATCAATGATAGTTTTTTAAAAGCGTTTATCATATGTGCCTTGCGTGAAGACTTCAGAGATGCCCTGTAACATTACAATGAGAATACGTCAACGACGCAATGTTGATATGTCCAACATTCATCTACCTTATTAAACCATGGTTTGGTAGGGAGAATAATAAAAGGAGAATTTATATAGCGCCGTTTGGAGAGCAGACTGTCTTCAAGGGCGCTCCAGCCCGGGACTCGAACCAACTATTATTGACATAAAAATATTACAAAATAAATACACATAAGTTGAGTGTAATTAAAGGAAGGTAGTAGCCGCGGTCATTAGATAAGGTACTTTCCCGTTTAGAATAAACATATTCGGTAAGAAAACCGCAGAAAACTTTCCAAGGAAAGACGAATTACAAAGAAACTTTTGTAGATCTTTCGGAATCCAAACCCACTATTATTGACAGATAAAAAAATATTACGTAATAAATGTATATATATGTTGAAACTAAGGATAGGAAGGTTGCGACTGCGGTCATTAGATTAGGTACTTCTACGCTCGTGTTCAGAAAAACATATTTAATAAAAAAAAAACACAGATACGAAGGAAAGACAAAACATAAAGAATCCTTTGTAGTTTTTGTAATTTGTTTTATTAAACACTGTTTATTCCACTTTTTGCAACGGTATAACCCTACCGGTTTCAAGGCTTTTACCTCATCAGGAGAGCACAAACAAGCCTGAATTCTGTTCAAACTGGTACCGAGATACACGCTTTTAAAGGTAAACATTCAGGTTGGGGACTGGATGCTGGGGGAGGCATAGGACGACCTCGGCGAGCAGCGGAGAGATTCTTAATATATATGTGTTGTTTTTAAACCTCCACAATGTTAATACCTTAACTATAAATAACATAATCCTTTGTAGATCTCCTGATATGTCATAGTACCACATTCGGCTTTAGATGGGAGTGTAATGTATACATATGTAAAAGCATTACGCCATTTTCCTGATGGAGTAAGCATAGAAGACAGAGCGCCACTCAATGACTCATGTTACGTGCCACAATAGTGACTAGCTGTCAACAGCACGCTCGATCTAATGAGATTTTAATCAACATAATCAAGTAATATGTACTCCTAGTAGCATAAGAGAGGTACAATAGTACTGTTTGGTTGGGTATCGTGCTGGGGTTAAGAACCTTTGTTCATCAAATAATTATATATTTTATAAAGAAATAGTATTTTTTTAAGCCAAACACTTTTTATTCCAACTGTATAACCCTACCGGTTTCAAGGTTTTCGCCTCATCGTCAGGGAAGCAGAAAAAAGACTGAATTTGGTTCGAACTGGTATCGAACTTCTAACGGTGAAAATTCGGGTTAGGGATCGTGGGTAGAGAGAGACAGAAGGCAACTTCGGCAAAGAGCGGTGAGATGTTCATCCCGAATTTTTACCGTTAGAAGAGTGTATCTCGGTACCAGGTCGAACAAAATTCAGTCTTGTTCGTGCTCCCCTGATAATTAAGCGAAAACCTTGAAACCGGTAGGGTTAAACCGTTATATAAAGTGTAATTAACAATGGTTGACTTAACAATTTACAGTGTATTTAAACCTCCACTGTGTTAATGCCGTAGGTATAAACTATTTATTTTATAAAGTTTTACATTTTATATGAGATAGGCGAGCAAAAAGGGACATTGATAACAGGGTTGTGATGTAAACGGAACACTTAGGCCTCGGCCACACAGGTAAGAGTCTCGCTTGGTGCTTAGAGCTACGCTGCGAGCTAGGTGACATACCCTAGTGAGTCAAAGCACCGCATACTATCGCAATGCACGCTTCGCGCCACACTACGTGACGATTAGTCACCTAGTGAGTCTCCTAGCGAACAGACGTGTTGGTTAACTTTATTGTGTCACCAAGTGATTTTACAAGATGGCGGAAGTTTTAATAACAGCTGTGTATAAAAGGGAGCCTTTGTGGAACCCATCGAGCAAATTATACAAAAATGCACCTGTAATAAAATCACTTTGGAATGAAGTTGCACAGGAAGTAAATAAAGATAAGGTAAATTGTAATGAAATTGGTTAGTTTTGAGAGTGTCATCGTTTGTTGACTCAACCGCTCTCAAACGTCAAATGAATTTGTGCGAAGCACTTTGGTGTGGCCAAGCCTGAAGTCACCTAGTCTATTAGTCACGTAGCACTTTGGTGTGCCTTTAGCCTTAATGAAATATGCATTAACCACATCGTATCAACAGTATCAAAAACGACAATCAGTATAAGTGTGTCGGTGCCCACCTTGGTATATGGAGGGTAAATAAAGTTTGGCAGAACAAGGATAAAAGTAAGATTAATGCTATGGAGATACGCGCACTAAGGAAACATTGTGGAAAGCCAATGTATGAAAGAAGGTAGAATAAAGACGTCAGAAATGAATGCATGGGTAGAATGGATGTTTTAAGATGAAGAAATCAATTTTAGATGGTTTGGACATGAGGAGGGAATGAATGACGAAAGAATGATTAAGCGAGTATACAAGTCCAATGCGCAAGGTATGCGAGTAAGAGGTAGACCGAAGAAAACACGTCTGGACCAAATGGATCAGATTTTGAAAGAAGGTTAAAATGAGAAGTATGAATAATAGAAGATTGATTGTGCATGACGAGATGTATGAATATGGAGGAGGCGTAAGTCGTGTGCTTGGTAAGAAAAATTTGGAGATCTGTTCATTTTCCCTACACCGCAAGGAGCACAGGTTAAGCCCAATTATGTTACATACAAAGCTGAAAGAAAAATGGATAGTTACAAGAAATAGTTGTTAACATATCATCACACCGTCTCCCTGCTGGGGTAGGGAGAGAGGACACAAGCGTCAGACTTACCTAGCGCGATACACAAGTTTCACCTTTTCTAGATACATACACCTTCTCATACAGCAACTACGATAATTCACTTGATTCAACCTTGTTTACATTGGTCTTCCTCTCGCGCGCCTTCCACTCACATTTGGACAATTTATATTTTGTAATTTATTTTATCAAACACTGTTTATTTAACTTTTTGTAACGGTATAACCCTACCGATTTCAAGGCTTTCGCTTCATTATCAGGGAAGTAAAAACAAGACTGAATTGTTCGACCTGGTACCGAGATACACGTTTCTAACTAAAAATTCGGGATGAACATCTGACAAACACATATTCCCAAGATCTCACCGCTGTTTGCCGAAGTTGCCTTCTGCCTTCCTCTACCCACGATGCCTAACCCGAATTTTCACCGTTAGAAGCGTGTATGTCGGTACCAGTTCGAACCAAATTCAGTATTTTCTGCTCCCCTGACGATGAGGCGAAAACCTTGAAACCGGTAGGATTATACAGTTATATAAACTGGAATAAACAGTGTTTAGCTTAAAAAATGACTATGTCTATAAAATATATAATTATTTGTATCAGTCAGTCTTGTTTGTGCTTCCCTGATGATGAGGTGAAAGCCTTGAAACCGGTAGGGTTATACCGTTACAAAAAGTGGAATAAACAGTGTTTGATAAAAACAAATTACAATGTCTTTAAACCTCCACAATGTTAATGCCTTAACTATAAATAAAATAATATAACAATTTATATTTGTTTTGCCAGTCTTTCTTCATTTATTCGTTCCACATGCCTAAACCATCTCAGAGTGCGCTTCTTTTTTCAATTAAATTAAGTAAGTCGGCTGAGTGGAGCATAGGAGAATCGTCGGTTCTTATGATAAACCGGTTTCGGGAAGGGTTTACTCTCCTCTCATCTGGTCGACAAAGCGGTAACACATTGAGTGAAAAACAAAATCTTTTGTGGGGCAGAAGTCACGCGTTCCCGATCCCTGCGCACGTTGCGCCTATCATCAAGCAACGTTTCGTTACATCAGTGATTACTGACGGCTGTTTACAATACCTTCATTATTTTCTTAACAGCTGGTCGGTCACACGCGAAAAGAGAACGTCAATCTCGTATTAAAGATAATGATGGAATCAAGATACAGTGATTCCTCCATTTATGAATTGTATTGTATCACACTTTCGTTGTATACCGTGTATGTCGGGCTTATTGCTATGCGGTAATCTCTTCCAACCAACCAACTATGTCACTATCGTATATCCTTAACTCTTCCGCCACTCCATTTTATGACGGCAAAAATATTCAACAAAAAGAAACTGGATTTTTTTAAATGTGGTTTTATCGAAGAATGCCAAGGATTGATAAGTCCATAATATACCTGGACATGCTCGGGAGTTAACTCCTTGAACGTAAGAATAGATCTGCGTCTCCTGGTATACGTTGTCAGACTTGTTCGAGGAGTTGTCAGCTGTTCAGCATTACTACAAAGATTAGCGTTAAATGTTCCTAACAATTACACTAGACTGCGCTAGCAAGAACTGTTCTCAATAACATACGCAAGAACGGGTCTTCCAGCCGCTATGCCTGTTGGAAGGGCCTTAACTCTTCTGAACGGGGACTGCTTCGGATATTGACATATTTCATATCACATTACCAAAAGCAAAAGTAAATTTTCTTCTAAGATTGAGCGCGTTAGAAAGCACTCATCAACGTATTTAAGTGACTTTGAATACGAGTATATGTATGTATGTATGATACATAATTTTGTATTTTATATAAAAAAAATTATATATTTTTTTAATGTTAACATTTTTTGTATTTTTCAATGTAATTGGGCTAAGGCTGTATTGAGAAAATAAATAAATTTAAAAAAATAATTATGACATCTTGAAACGGATGAATAAAGTTAGAGAAGTATTTTCCACAATCAAAATGAGAAAGACAGAGTACTTAGGACATATAATGCGAGGAGAAAAAAATGCCATTATTCAAATATCATGTTTGGATTAAAAAAATCGTAATGACGTAATACGACACACGAAGATGGTGTCCGCCCTAGAACACCGATTATCTCTGATGATGACCAAATCAAGGTTTTTATCGTTAATAACCAGGGGTACGGTGACACGAGATGAAGCTAAGATAATGAAATAGCGAAAAACACCAACCACGAACTTTTGGTACAATTTCATGTTTGGATTTAACCTAAAAATACGAAATAAAAATCTGGACAATTTATTGTATTGTTGCTTAAAAAACCGGACACCGACATTGCATAATCAGTTGACCAACCACAATTACCGCAGATAACATCGTTTATCACACAAAAGCGCGGTTGGTGCAGACACTCCAATAACCATAAACAGGGCATTGATATGATGGTAGAAAAAAAGGGTGACACCACCAATTCGGTTGAGAAAGCGGCCAGGAGAAATACTCTTCGGCCCCATAGATTACGGTGTACGGCACCGGTACAAAGAACTGTAACAATAGGTGATGGCTGCTTGCTCTCAGAATTCTGAGATCTGAGAATTCAGCTCACGTTTTTTTTTTTCTCGCGATTTGTCAGTCGTTGTCAAACGTTCTAGGAGCAGAGACGCTCTACAAAGCCGAAGTCAGTCGATTATGGCCGAGAGTCTTTTTCTTAAGCCCGATGTGTATTACTTACCGCCGGGTACTGTAACTCATTCGGCTTTAGGTGGAGTACATATATAATCATAAACTTTGATAAGTTTACAAGCATTTACCACCCATATCTCAAACAGACAGACAGGTTGAGGCGCAAAAAGATACTCGTAGATCCAATGAAAATCTTGATTTCACTCAGTACACCTACCTGAATTCATTTCACATTCATTCCTTATCACTTCATTACGTTTTCTATCAAACACTCTTCTCAATGCACGCATTTCTACACAATTATTCAGCTCCTTTCACTATGTTCAATGTCCACGTTTCACTCACATACATCAAAGTTTGTGCCAAAATATTGTTGTGGACTACCGTCTTAGTAGATTTTGATATTGTCCGGTTCGAGTATATATCGAGTATATTTTTGTTTCATTTTGGGTGAATTTTTGGTTTTACTTTTGTTTTTGTTTTTATTCTTATGATTGTGTGCAGTATACTATGGGATGAACAGGTTTGGTCTTTCTGGAGTGATGATGTGTGAAGAGTTTGATTTCGCATGATGTTTCCAGTTGTAGTTGAGTGTCACTGTTTGTCAGGTTGATGAGAACGTGCAACGGGGTTTTGTTTTTGTGTAATCAAAAATCGGAAAGAAGTATCGATTTATTTTTTCATGCTAAATACCCTCAGTGAGATACAGGCAAAAGCCTAGTTTACCGGGGATACGACAAATGAAAGGCGACAAACCCAGATCCATTAAAATAATGTATGTCTAAATTAAATTACATGTTGTTTTTTCGCAAATTATGTATATTTCTTGTCATGTGTAATAATAAATAAATAAAAAATGTAATATCCCTAAGACTGATCCGAAAATGCCAGTAAAGTTAAAAGGAAAAGTATACCAAACAATTGTCAGACCCGCACTCCTCTATGGCTCCGAATGCTGGACGATGTATACCTCTTACTCTAGGCAACTAGAAACTGCTGAAATGCGCATGCTAAGATGGTCAGCAGGTGTGTCCCTAAGAGACAAAATAAGAAGCTCACACATTCGTGGAAGCCTGGGTGTTACAGACATCAACATCAAGATGGAGGAGAGGCGATTGAGATGGTATGGGCACGTTGGACGCAGAGCACCCGATCACATTGTGAACCAGGCAATCTCCATGGATCTTCCTCGAATAACAACCAGAGGAAGACCAAGGAATTCATGGGTGGTGCAAAGAGATAACCTGATGCAGAGGCACGGCCTGGGGGACGTAGTCCGGGACAGAAGAGCATACAACCTGAGGACGAGGAGAGCTGGCCCCAACAGTCTTCGCAGACAATGAGTTGGGATGGAGCCAGGGAGAGAATATCCCTAAGACTGGTTGATATCGCTGCACGCCGTTCGATATCCCCCATAACTTTTTTATCGTGTAAAAAATGCTACCAAAATATTTCCAGTACCCGTCGGTAAGTAATACACATCGGGGTGAAATTAAAAACGTATGAATTATAGAGACGACTCTTCAAAGCCGAAGTTAGCCGATTATGGCCGACAGTCTCTTTCTTAAGCCCGATGTGTATTACTTATCGCCGGGTACTGTACTTATTCGTTGATTTAGACACTATCAGCTATACGGCAAATACTGCAATCTCTTTTCAGCCTGTCAGATAAGAGTTACACAAATTCTTGCCCATCTCTGGGTGAAACGTTGTAAACAAATTTTCTAAAAGAAAGAAAAAAGATGAACATACTTTTGGAATTTAAGTGTGTATATATTTTAGGGGACACTAGTACAGGCATTTCATTATATCGCGGCAAATATGCACTTAGTTTGACCGCAAAATGACGTCTGCCCGGATGATGGATGGACGGAATGTGCGTCTTCAGATCCCGACCGAAACAATGCCAGCCCATTGTGGTCAGTTCATGTGGTGTTGTCATCGACGGTTTTTGGTTAGGTTAAACGGACATAAATATAACAAAAGTCAATTGAAAGTTAAACTAAGTTAAAAGCTAAAAACTCATACTGTATATATCATATATAGGGGTTTGGATTATATAGGAGGATCAAGGGCTTCCAAACCAGTTTAAACCGAAACCGGTTAACCGGTTATTTGGACAATTTCAAAATAACCGACAACCGGTTAAAATTTTGAAAAACAAATGTATTTATTCTACATTATTTTTTGCTACATTTTGATGTAGCCTTTGGGCATAGTTTTAATTACGACGTGTTATTTTTCACAGGTGTTTGTTTTTTTTCGAAGTTTTTATTTGATATACGAAAATAAAATTATATGGAAAAAATTGTATTATTGTCTGTTTTATAAATCACATGACATCAAATAATTATATGTCTAATTTATAAATCACATCACATCAAATAATAATATGCCCAATTTATAAATCACATAACATCAAATAATTATATGTCCAATTTATAAATCACATGACATCAAATAATTATACGTCCAATTTATAAATCACATGACATCAAATAATAATATGCCCAATTTATAAATCGCATGACATCAAATATGTGCCAAATTTATAAATCACATGACATCAAATAATAATATGACCAATTTATAAATCGCATGACATCAAATATGTGCCAAATTTATAAATCACATGACATCAAATAATAATATGACCAATTTATAAATCGCATGACATCAAATATGTGCCAAATTTATAAATCACATGACATCAAATAATAATATGACCAATTTATAAATCGCATGACATCAAATATGTGCCAAATTTATAAATCACATGACATCAAATAATATGACCAATTTATAAATCGCATGACATCAAATATGTGCCAAATTTATAAATCACATGACATCAAATAATAATATGACCAATTTATAAATCACATGACATCAAATAATTATATGTCCAATTTATAAAGCACGTGACATCAAATAACTATATGTCCTATTTATATATCACATCACATCAAATAATAATATGCCCAATATAAAACATATTACGAAATGAGACTGTACATGCATACTCTTACGTATCATCACTCCGTGTCCCTTGCAAGATAGGCAGAAAGAACAGATCTCCGAACTTTCTATCCAAGCACACGACGCGTAGTCCATGGCTTACAGCTACAATACGGGGGTTAATCAAGTCGAGAAACAGGGCGGAAAATGAATTCAAAAGGACAAAGCACCCATTACATGAATATGAATATAAACAACTTCGAAATCAAACAAATAGTGCCATAAGACGTGAAAAAAGGGCTTACTTCTCTAATTTTGTTAACTGTAATGCTAAAAACTTAAAGGAGATGTGGAAGAACCTGAACTCCTTGATAAGTCCATACACAAAGGAAAATCTGGTGAAATTCCACCCCATCTGACCAATCCTGATGATTTAAACGATTTCTTCGCGTCAGCGAGTCAGAGTGATCTGCCCGACACAACTCTTTTAAACTATTATGCAAACAGTCGTAGGGAAGTAAGTTCAACGTTTGAATTCTCATTCGTCACACCCGAACAAGTCGAAAAAGCTCTTGAATTTTTTAAATCGAATGCAGTGGGTGCTGATGGTATTCCGATAAAATTGATACGACTCTTTTTGCCATTTATTAAGGACATACTTGCGGAAATTTTTAATACATATCTTCATCTAACAGCCTCATTTGGATGACCAGAGCGTTCAGCATCATTTGTGTCTGTACGACCGCGTTCGAAATCAACATATCACCGACAAATGGTTGTTTTCGACGGAGCAGAGCCCGGATAACACTTTTCAAGCCATCGCTGAGTTTGAACGGTATTTTTTCCCATTAAAAAGCAATGTTTTATCGACACACGAAATTCGGTTTTTTCCATTGTTTCGAAAATAGCAAAAGTAGCGTCACTAAAACCACTGTAACTCAATGACACAATGTCGGAATGTCATGAAAGTTTGACACGTAACTTCTAAAGCTTGGTACTAACTGAGAATGGTACGGATTTGTTATTAGAGGCGATTGGTTAGTCCCGTGACTTATTGATCGATGTGTTATATGTACCAACATGAATGATTATGTCAAGAAAGTGACATGTAAAATAGGGTGGATCAGGGTTGTCAAGTAAATAATTGAAAGAATAACGCCGGAGTAAATCCAAGCACGCCAGGGCATCCAATATTCATGCAGGACCTGATGTAGTCATGTCGATGCTCTCACTTCTTTGTGTTCCACTTCTTTTAATTGAGGGGGTGAATATATTAAATATTGATTAAGAAAAACAATACGCAGTTGCTATTGAATTACGCATCGGATAATGTTTTACTCAATGAAATAATCTTAAAACGTTAATTTATTTATACACTTCAAATACAATGAGAAGCGTATTCTGCGATGATAATCTAAACTTGAAACTTCGACAACGGTTAGTCAAATGCTACGTTTGGTCAGTGTTATTGCATGGACCGTGGAATCATGGACCCTCAAAGTTGGTAGTATGAACCGACTGGAAGCATTCGAAATGTGGATACATCGGAGAATGCTACGGATACCCTGGACGGATATGGTCAGCAACACAAGGGTTCTTCAAAGAGCCAAAGTTGGTAGAGAGTTGCTGACTAATATTAAAATCCGAAGTGTCCTATTTGGGACATGTACTTAGAGGAGCAAAGTACAAATGAATGGTTGAATTAAAATAGGGACTAAGTACCAAAAAAAACACAAAAAAACTAAGTATGCAGTTTCGTTCTATGTGTCATATATAATGGAACTGCATACTTAGTTTTTTTTTTTGTACTTAGTGCCTATTTTAATTCAACCATTCAAATTACTGCACCTGATCTTCCAAGACAAAATAGAAGGTCGAAGAGGTGTTGGTAGGAGGCAAATCTCCTGGGTCCGCAATATACGTGATTGGACTGGTATAAGGAGCGTTAGGGATCTTTTTCGGGCTGTCGGGGACAAAGATGCCTACTCTCAGGTGATAGTCAACGTTGAGGGGACATGACACTAGGAAGAAGAAGATACACTTTAACCTGTACACCGCGTTAAAAATCAAATTACACGAATCCTGTGCGCGGCACAATTTCGGCGTTTTTTTAATTTCTAAGTTTAAACGCGTATTTTGTTTAGAACTGCTGATATTTGATTACACCACCAAGTAAACATGACATTCAAGTAATTTTCTGATAATAAATAATAGTCATTACTCTTAAGGAGACTCATTAAATAAAGGAGATAAACTAAACATTACGTAAAATACACAAAGGAATGCTACAGATCAGATCACAGGCGTTTGTGCTTCCCGCGAGGAACACGTTAAGTATTACATTTTTAAATTCCATAATAATTTGGTGCCAAAGTATACTGGAAAATACGTGATGTACAATAAGGGGTCCACAATCTCTCCATATAGGGATGAGGGTGAACTTACGTGGAATTGGAATAGAGACTGAAAGAAGCCTGATAAAAGCTATAGTTTGATAAGTGTGCACTGAGAAGAATACACGGGGTGGAGTGATTAGGGATGAATGTGAACTTGAGGTTGATGTGTTGAGTAAGATGAAGAAGAGCACTCTGAGATGGTTTGGGCATGAAGAACAAATTAATGAAGAAATACTTAAACAAATATATAGTGTAAATATTAGTGAAGTGTCTCAGAGGAAGACCAAGAAAAGTATGGTTGAATCAAGTGAATGATATTGTAAAAGAAGGAAATATTAAAAGTCAGAGAAATCATGGTTGAATGAGAAGGTGTATGGTTGTAGAAGAGGCGAAATATGTGCGTCACGATAGTAAAGCCTGGCGATCTTTCTTCTTTGCTTACTCCGACAGGGAATCAGTGTGATGGTATGTATGATATATATGTATAATTATCTCACAAGTTATCGCGACACATTTCAGATTTCAAAAATCAAAATGAAAAAAGTCGATTTTTTTAAACATTATAGGTAGCAAATTTCGAAATTATTCGGTTCGGGTATGTATGTAACAGGTTAAATCTCATTACCACGAATATCGAAGTAACGATTTTTTTCAGAATAACGTATATTCTTTGTTGATTAGAACGAACGTATATACGAGTATATGATAATAAGTGCTGAAAGTGAAGAGGAACTACAAGAGGCCTTAACAACTATGGAAAGCATTCTTCAAAATAACTACAGTATGAAGATAAATAAAGACAAAACAAAGCTGCTGACTGTAGGCCGAGCGCAACACCAGATGAGAATAGTGATGTCGGGTAAACCACTAAAGAACACCGAGGAGTTTGTCTACCTCGGGAGCAAAATAACATGGGACGGTCGGTCCAAGAGCGAGGTCGACAGCCGTATACATCAGGCTAGACTTGCATTTAATAAAAGGTCGAAAATAATAGAATCAAATAATATAGACCTAAAACTGAGAATACTCCTCATCAAGACCTATGTATGGAGTATCTTGATGTACGGCTGCGAGACATGGTGCCTATCCGAAAGAGATAGACGAAGACTAGAGGCTTTTGAGATGCGGTCCTATAGAAGACTATTAGGAATTTCCTGGAGAGACCGCATCACAAATGAAGAGGTTCTCCAACGAATCGAAGGAGGAAGGCACCTGCTCAGGATCCTGTCCGAAAGGCGTGCAAGATGGATCGGTCATATAATACGACAAGAGGGCCTCTTGCATGCCATAATGGAGGGTATGACCGAGGGGACAAACTTTAGGGGACGCCCACGCCGAGAGTACCTGGAGGACCTGTTGGTGGACGTGCGCTGCTCAACATATACAGATTTAAAAAGAGCCGCACAGGACAGGGAGGAATGGAGGAGAAGAGTTGAAATTGCTGCAAACCAGTCTTAGGACTGCAACCACGGAGAGAGAGAGAGAGAGAGAGAGAGATAATACGGTATGTTGAACAAATCCCGTTATAACGAAATAAAAAAATTAGTATAACGAACACATTTCGGTCGAAAACGCCATGTAGAGGATCCAAACCAACGAGTTGCAATGGAAAAAGCAACATTTAACGAATAGGTAATTAATGAATTTGGACGCTTGAATAAAAAAATATTAAAATTATTGCATTTGAATTGACAATTAATTGCTCAGCACAAAATTTAACATGAGAGCTAGAACAGGTTCAAGTTGAATGTTTACTTCAAAATTGTCCTGTATTTTTACTGAATTGGTATTTTTGGATCTGGGATTTACACATACTGTAAAAATGCATGATATAAGGCGACGATACTGAAAATGAAATGATGCCACCTGATATGAAAGTTTCAAGCGTATCTACAAGTATAATGTGTACAGTAGCACTGATGTCTCGTCAAATATTTTTCAACAATTATGCGTATTGAAATGCAATTATCAACGCTGCTGAGAAAAAATCAGTTCTGTCAAAATATAATCATTCTTCGAAAGAAAAAAATAAATGTATTGGAACAAATTTTTATTATGAAATACAGCAGTTTTTTTTTTCTATCATATTCAGTCTAACGAATTAATAATTTTCTCCCATATTCAGTATAACGAATAATATTTTCCGCCCATATTCAGTAACATATAACGAATGAAATACTGTTCTCACATATTCATTATAACAAATTAATATTTGCCTCTCATATTCAGTATAACGAATTAATACTTCTCCCCATATTCAGTATAATGAATTCATATTTTTCTCACATTCATTATAAAAAAATAATATAAATAAATAAATAAATATTCGGTTTATTGACAGCAACATAGTATGTACAAGATCACATCTGAGTAACACTACTAAAACACATAAATTGCAGACAATACATCAGACACAGAAGCTATCAAAAGGTATGGGCTCATCTAATAGCATCCCCTCGGCCAAAATACACCCCACCAATATAGGGCGAACCCAGCCACGGGACCACCAGATGTTTTTCAGCCCACACCCTATTTGCCTCTCATATTCAGTATAACGAATTAATACTTCTCCCCATATTCAGTATAATGAATTCATATTTTTCTCCCATATTCAGTATAACAAATTAATCATTTTCTCCCATATTCAGTATACCAAATTAATCATTTTCTCCCATATTCAGTATAACAAATTAATCATTTTCTCCCATATTCAGTATACCAAATTAATCATTTTCTCCCATATTCAGTATAACAAATTAATCATTTTCTCCCATATTCAGTATAACAAATTAATCATTTTCTCCCATATTCAGTATACCAAATTAATCATTTTCTCCCATATTCAGTATAACAAATTAATCATTTTCTCCCATATTCAGTATAACAAATTAATCATTTTTTCCCATATTCAGTATAACAAATTAATCATTTTCTACCATATTCAGTATAACGAATTAATATTTTTCTCTCATATTCAGTATAACGAATCAATATTTTTCTCACATATTCAGTATAACGAATCAATATTTTTCTCACATATTCAGTATAACGAATCAATATTTTTCTCCCATATTCAGTCTAACGAATTAATACTTTCCTCCCGTATTCAGTATAACGAATAATATTTTCCGCCCATATTCAGTAACATGACGAATGAAATACTGTTGTCACATATTCATTATAACAAATTAATATTTGCATCTCATATTCAGTATAACGAATTAATACTTCCCCCCACATTCAGTATAATGAATTCATATTTTTCTCCCATATTCAGTATAACAAATTAATCATTTTTTCCCATATTCAGTATAACAAATTAATCATTTTCTCCCATATTCAGTATAACGAATTAATATTTTTCTCTCATATTCAGTATAACGAATCAATATTTTTCTCACATATTCAGTATAACGAATCAATATTTTTCTCCCATATTCAGTCTAACGAATTAATACTTTCCTCCCGTATTCAGTATAACGAATAATATTTTCCGCCCATATTCAGTAACATGACGAATGAAATACTGTTGTCACATATTCATTATAACAAATTAATATTTGCCTCTCATATTCAGTATAACGAATTAATACATTTCCACATATTCAGTATAATGAATTCATATTTTTCTCCCATATTCAGTATAACAAATTAATCATTTTCTCCCATATTCAGTATAACGAATTATTATTTTTCTCTCATATTCAGTATAACGAATCAATATTTTTCTCTCATATTCAGTATAACGAATCAATATTTTTCTCACATATTCAGTATAACGAATCAATAATTTCCTCCCATATTCAGTATAACGAATTAATATTTTTCTCCCATATTCAGTATAACGAATTAAAAAATTTCTCACATAATCAGTACAACGAATTAATATTTTTTCCCATATTCAGTATAATGAATACATATTTTTCTCTCATATTCATTTTAACGAAACAATATTTTTCACACATATTCAATATAACGAATCAATATTTTCCTCACATATTCAGTATAACGAATTAATATTTTTCTCCCATATTGAGTATAAAGTAATATTTTTGTACAGTCCCATGAATTTCGTTATAATGACATTTATTTCCTTTCGTTAGGCTAAGGCCACACCGAAGTGCTTCGCTTAGTGCTAAGCTAGGTGCTACTATAATAGTCACGTAGCGTGGCGCGAAGCGTGCAGTGTGGTCATTACGATAGTATGCGCTACGTTGGTTCACTAGGATGTCGCCTAGCTCGCAGTGTAGCTCTAAGCACCAAGCGAGGCTTCTACCTGTGTTGCCGAGGCCTAACATTTCAGACTCGTCTGATAATACACTCGACCCAACAATCAAAATTCCTCTATTTGTTCTAGCCTCTCATTCTTCACCTATTCAAGATAGTTAAATAACTCACCTCTCTTCTGAAAGCATCGGGCATGGTAAAGGTGGACGTGATCCAGCAGTAGGTGTTCACCACATGGGTCGGCAACCCATTCACGATGCACTGGATGGGTCTTCCGACATACTGCGTGGCAGTGATGATCATGGAACACGTCAGCAGGAGCACCGTCGTGAAGACGTTGTGCAGACGGAACACCGCATTGTCCGTCTGGATATCTTGGTACTTGAAGTACTGCTGTAGTCCCCCCAGCAGCTTATACATCTTGAATTAATGTATGTATCAATTTGTAATCTAAAGAACAAAAGTCTTCAGCTGTCGTTAATAGTTCTTTTAAATTAGTTTTCTTAGCTTATATCGTCGTATAATCAATAGCTCTTACTATATTATCACTTTTAATGCAAGATTCTTCCTTTTCTAATGCTTTTATGTTTTTTATATAAAGATGTTTGATTCTTGAACTAAATTTTGGTCCTTTCAACAGTTCTTTTAGTTGTTCTTTTGATATGTCTTTATAAGTCTGTTTCTCTGAGTTTTCCTTTATTCAAAATGATCCTCTGTCATTGACTCAATGAACATTCACGCGGTACAGAATTAATGTAAAAACTCGACGTTAAAAAAATGCGCGTTTATAAACTCGAAATTTTATTTTAAAAAAATCAGCCTTATGGATTCCTTACGTAAAAATTGTATTGCTTATCTTAAAAAATACGTTATTATTTATGAAAAATAAAAACGGCAGCGAATAGCTCAAGATTGCAAAATTGAGAGATACGTATAAAAATTATACACTTCAAAAAGTGGATAATTGTTTGCAATTATTGAATGACAGCGCAATAATATTAAAATTGCGCCTAATTTCACGCTGGACGGAGCTCTCTAACGCGGTGAAATACAAACTATTGCAATAAGTTTTTATAAACTTTACAATTTGTATTTTTTTTCTTTATTCGAATAAATTCTAGATCAACTGACAAAATACGACTTTATTGTAAAAAAAATACCGTAAAATAAGACTTTCAATGGATATCGTCACTTCTGTTCCAACACAATTGAGATTTATTTATTTTTCCGCTAGCTTATCACTTGCTTTCGTCTCGCCTTTCTCTTCCTGCGGTTCGTCTCTCCGTCTCTCTGGACAATTTATTTCCTTATGTCTCTCGAGACAGTATGTTGTGTCTATCTCGGCGTCAGACGGTTCTCCCCTGTCAATCTGAAACAATAGAACAATAACAATGAATGTAATTGATATATCAAATAGTATGTGATGATGTTATGTCTTGTCAAGACAGAATGGGGATGTCTTCATCTGGCATGTCTGGACTGCTGAAACATAACACTTGGGATGGTAAAATCGATTTTTTTCAAAATTAAAGAAATCTAAATAGAATTGTTGCCATTTCTTCTTCTTCTTTCTGGCACTGTCCCAACACTGCCTAGGTAGGCTGTTGGGGTCGGCTTTTCTCGTTATCAGGCTATATGTTCTTCGGTTCTGGGTGATAGAATTGTTGCTATTTCTTCGTTTTCTTCTTTCTGGCACCGTCCCAACACTGCATAGGTTGGCTGTTGGAGTCGGCTCTTCTCGTTATCAGGCTGTATGTTCTTCGGTTAGGGGTGATAGAATTGTTGCTATTTCTTCTTCTTCTTCTTTCTGGCACTGTCCCAACACTGCATAGGTAGGCTGTTGGGGTCGGCTCTTCTCGTTCTCAGGATGTATGTTCTTCGGTTCTGGGTGTACGAATTGTTGCTATTTAGTTTGGTAAAAAAAAAAGGTACCGATATTATATGCAGAAGAACGATAAAAAAATAACAAATAATAAAATATACAATATAATTTCAAATAAGACAAACCGCTTTCCCATTGTTTTATTATTCATTTAACGCTTAATCGTATAAAAATCTGGTGAACTTATTGCCAGGTTGCAATCTCTTACAACCAACCCGACAAGACTACATAAAAATGATTCACATTATTATGCATTACTACAAAATTCATGAACAGTATAAACAACAATAAAAGTGAGATATGAAAGGAAAAAGAAAGGGATTGAAATTAAAAGCTTTTCAATCGATTTTTAAAATATGCATATATGATAACAGAGCAAATCTAGCCTTGGTTGGTAACTGGTTCCAAAGTCTCACTGCATGGACAGTAAAGGACGACGTAGAAAATAAAACATGTGAACTGGGTAAGCCAATTAACAATCTATACGCGAGCGTAACGTTATGTAACCATGATCGACGCTGAATATTTTTGACGGGATAAAAAGGGGCGGTGGGACAGTTAAAACATTCAATGCGATTAAATTATTAAGATAATTCACGTGTGGCTGAAGATTAAAAAAAATGTAAAATTACGTGCGATTTAATTTAGTGTCATCTAGTAGTACCCCCCCCCCCATCACCCCTCCATTTGAAACGAAACTTTGGTTTGCATACGAAAACGCGTCAGGCGTATTGTTAGCACCCGACGGTTGCGAAGGAAAAACGCACTAGGCGCGTTGTTAGCATTGAACGTGTTAAGTATATATAAATATTTGAAATGAGAGTGAGATGACGGGTAGAGGGGGGGGGGGGCACAGAGAAAGAGAGAGAGAGAGTGCTTTAATTTACTTCAACCTAGACCCTATCAGAATTCGAGGAAAAACAGGAACTATTAAGATCTGGAAATAGATAAAACATCAAATGCGGACTACAGTATTCTACAGAGAAAAGTAGAAAAACGAGTATGTACTTAAAACATGCTGACCTTCTCCTGGCACCAGGAAGAGAAAACACGCATAAGCCTTTGCGCCAGGAGAGATCTTTGAACTGGTAATAAAAAAGTGAATGAAAACCAATATCTATTCATCGAGCAATGCCGTGGCCAGTGGACCATGAAGAAACTACGTCAGAAAAAACGTCAAACTTCATTGGACTGTGATTCCATCCAGTCAAGTGTTCAGTTTGTACCCCAAACGCAGGCGTTGAAAACACCAAAGAACTAGTTCCAGTTTTTTTTTTTATTTCGCCAAAGGACATTGACCAGAAACGCCAAAAAATGCGGGCAATACAAAGTTATATGTTGTATTTTTTGTATGTTATAAAAGGTCGTTGTATTTTAATGTCTCGGCCAAAAACCTTTAGCATAATTGCGATATTGCAAATGCATTGACTGACAAACAAGATACAATTGGTTACAGGAAAAGACATTAAGTATATTAATTTATTTGACACAAACTCAAATAATCAGCTGTGCACTTGGACAAGCGGTACAAAGAAATAAAATTCAAAATAAATGTAAGAGACATTAAAGAAAACACAAAGTAAAATAAAACGTTGGGGTATAAAAAAACTCGGAATTTGTGAAAAGCAACATATACCATCACGCCGTCTTGCTTTCAGGGCTCTCAGAGAGGACAGAGTGGCAGACGCCCGAGTTTCCTATCGCGACATATCCTTTATTTATTTATGTATTTATTTATTTAATTTGATTTATATACATGACAAGAAATACACAATTTGCGAAAAAACAGGCTATTTAATTTAGACACACAATTTTAATGGATCTGGATTTGTTGCCTTTCATTTGTAGTGCCCCCATTAAACTAGGCTATTACCTGTATCTCACTGAGGACATTTAGCATGAAACAATAAATCGATACTTATTTCCGATTTTTTATTATATAAAACCCCGTTGCACATTCTCATCAACCTGACGAACAGTGACACTCGATTACGTATGGTATGTATACATCATGCGAATCAAACTCCTCACCCTTCATCACTCCAGACAGACCAAAACGTTCATCCCACAATATACCACACATAATCACTAAAAGATAAATAACAAAAAACACCACACCCAAGAGCTCGCACAAACCTTTGCTACAAGTCATTCATCTTGCAAGGCCAAGTATTCATACTCTTATCGCAATAACAACCACGCTCTGATCGACTGCCTAAACTGTTTTCCTCCCTTTACCTCTATTGAATTCGGCACCACATGGTACATCATGGGAGCTAAATAGGCATATTGCCTTTGGGCAAAAGATGTTTTAACTCTAGGGACGGTGAACATTTGATCAGTTGCCATGCGTGTCACGTGTATCTGCTGAGTCTGCATCTTCCCTTCCTCTCGATGGTAGTGCCAGAGAATGGATTTGAGATGCAAATTGGCTATGTTCAGGACCCGATACTCCCTGAAAAGCTCCGCCGTGGGATACCAGGCAGGAAGTCTATTAATTATTTTTATAATCAATTTTTGGGAAACCCGCAATATGCGTTTTTATGTTAAGGTGCATCCCCCCCAAACTGATATACCGTAAGAAAGTGCCGACTGACATAAGGCGAAGTATATACTTTTAAGAATATTTTCACTGAGCACATTTCGAATCATACGAAATATGTATCCTAGTTTTCTGATTTTTGTGCTCAAAGCGTTAATATGGACCTCCCAACGAAGAAACTGACCAATAAAAAATCCAAGGTACTTTATACCAGTGTTCCCCAACCGGTGGTCCGCGGCCCGATGCCGGGCCGCAGAGACTCCGACCGGGCCGCAAACAGAATGCCAAATTTCAAGAAATTCGCCATGCAAAAATATTAAATATAAGATTTTCATCCATGTCCTCAATAAAATCGAAACAAAGGAATAAACTGGACGTGAATGCAGCACTTCGTATGTCAGAGACAGCCCTGCAGCCAAGAATATCCAATATATTAGCAAAGATCAACAGCAGGTTTCGCATTAGTTTGTTGCAAAAACCCCATGGTTTTTGTTAAATTTTAATTGTATCAGACAATGTTACAATTAAAATTGTTTAGCTGTTATATGTATATTTGTCAATTATAGTTATATATGTCAATCTGTCACAATATAAGATTTAAAATATATTAAATAAAAAAAACATTTTTATTTCAGTATTAGTGGTCCGCGAAAATTTTTTCCTTTTTTTACCGGTCCACAGGTCTAAAAAGGTTGGGGAACACTGCTTTATACTATCAACTATCAACCCTTTCCAAAGAAACACAACTACAGTCAGCCAAGGGTGAACAAGTGTGCAGTGTTATGTATTTATTTGAAGGTGCTTGAGTTCTTGTAGAGGTGCTAAATGTGATGTAACATATTTAGTTCTTTGGGAATTTAGAGTCAATAAATTTGAGTCCATCTATTCTTTAACTACACGTAATTCTTCATTTAACAACATTCATTCTCAGATCTTTGTCTCTACATCTCTCCTACAATATACTGATCAAACTCAGTAATTCATCCCCATTCTCCGCTAATATTACCATGTCAGGATAGAGCAATCCGCTCACGGTACCATGCAGCAAAAAACCCTCAAATTCAGCTGTAAAATGGTCTGAGAGTAAAATCAATCTGCCAGGAATCGAATCTGGGGCGTCGTCCGCTGGCTTAGCGTGAATGCTAACAACCATTAAACCAATGCCGCCGGCAATAATTAAATAAATTAAAAATATATGCCATAGATCACCAATAATATAAAAATTCCTGAATAGTTTTGCAATTCTCAAAAGCAGTCCCCGTGTTATCATGATAATCGAATGTCAGTCAGCAGTCATAACTTAATGCTCGACTATCAGAAAGATTATCAGAGCATCATCAGAAAGAGCCGCGAATGATGTTTCGTGAATCGACGGCAATCAGGAAGTGGACCAGTGATTGTCACTGATGAAGAGTGCAGAGGTCAAACAGTAGGTAATTCTCGGTGACCAGCGGACAATCTGATCACACACCGGCACGGCAGGCCAGTTAATATCGTACATACTCCCATATTATGGGGCTGTCGCCTGAACAATTTGCCGTTTCCTCTTCGCTCCGTGCCTGCATCATGAAGGTTATGATATTCACTCAAAGTACTTATGATATAAAACTGTCAAATTTCAATTTGAAGTATTTTTCAATTTCAATAGGCCAATGATAGTTCTGTTTTTAGAAAAGTGTGAAAGGAAAATGCGATATATTGGTGAATAATGAAACATTGCAGCAAGTAGAGGAATTCTACTATTTGGGTAGTATTTTCTCAGATGATGGAAGTTAAGAGGGATATCGAGCGGCGTGTAGCAATAGGAAATAAAATCAATGGGATACTATAACATATTTGAACCGGACAGTATGAAAATCTGCTAAGATGATATAGTCAACAAAAGTGTTTTATGCCAACTTTGATGTATGAAAGTGAAACGTGGATGTGGAAAAATACTCTAAGGAGCCTGTACCGCACAGGGCACAAAGACTGTAGATAGGCACGTTGGTTGCTGCGTAGCGCTCAGAGAATCGAGGTAGCGAATTCCGTAGCGAAGAAGAAGAAGAAGAGCAGGGAGATTTTCCTCTCAGGCAGTCGAAGTAGGGTAGCGGGTCTCAAGTAAAACACGGTGAATTCGATAGTACTGAGGATTTTTATATTTCCAAAATCAGGGGGCCCCTCTATATTCATGGTCAGTCGGCCGTCACAAGCGCCCATTGCCCGCGAAATATAACAACTTTCGGGGTTTGGGCCCTGCTTACGCCGACTGGCCCTCGACTTACTCCGATCGCACCGCCTCGCAAGTCACTTATTTCCAGTGCGGTCGCGAACGCGATACATAGATTTTACAAACAAACATAGATTTTACAACAAAATAGCAGACATATAGAATGAATTATCACAAATGTAAGTTTACAAGAACAAAGAATAACACAATACATATTTCCATAGCATACATAGATTAACATGACAGGAACATATACAAATATTAGGGTGAATTTGCCTCCAGATCTACACAGCATTGTCTATTCCATCATACCACATACACACACACACAAGGGTGACGCCACACGTCCGATACCGAGCCGAATAAATGCGTGCAATGAGAAGAATACATAGAGTGACAATGTATGATAGAATAAGGAATTAAGTGATAAGGGATGAATGTGAACTTAAGGCTGATGTTATAACATAAGTAAGATGAGTATAAGGTGGAGATGGTTTGGACATGTATAACGAATGCATGAAGAAATACTAACAAAACACTTAAGTACTTTGATGTAAGAAAGTGGTACGGAGACAGAGGAGCCGAATAAATGTTGTAGAATTGCGTGCATTAAGAAGAATCATGAGATGGCAATGTATGGAGTGAATAGGGATGAATGTAAACTTAAGGCCGAAATGTTGAGTCGGATAAAAAAGGCACGCTGAGATGGGTTGGGCATGTGGAACCAATGTATTAAAAAATACTAACAAAACCGACATACACATATAGTGCAAATGTGAGTAGAAGGCGTGTGATAGTAATACCAAGGAAAGTATGATTGGATCAAGGAAATGGTGTTTTATAAGAAAGGATTATATATAGTCAGAGAAATCTTAGTTGTTGTATGAGGTGTATGGATGTAGGATAGACGAAATATGCTTGCCACGATAGGAATGTCTGGCGTTTTCACCTCAGTTCTTACTCTAACAGGGCAACGGCGTGATGGTATGTATGTACTTTAATTGTTATTTTATGATTAAAATTTGGTATTTCGTACAAAGTCATAAAGACTGACGCTACTTCGGCGAATACAAAGGAAAAAAACCGATTTGAAGTATGTATATTCTTGAAATGATTGTATCAATAAAGATTACTGGTGACAATTCAACTGCCGTAAGCTATAAGTTTTTCAACTCATTTCAGATTATCTTGGATTCAGTAAAGACGCATTGTAATGTGAACAGTGATAATTATTTTCGCGATTCAACAACATTGTTCCATTGTGTATTGAGTGAATAATATTTAGATCTTTGTTTGATTTCAAAAATGACGATGGAGCCGGCGACGGTAAGTTTTTTTTTGTTTTTTTATTGACATTTAAAACGCCGGAAAGAGTTTTTGTATTCTTATTGACATTTAAAACGTCGGAAAGAGTTTTTGTATTCTTATTGACATTTAAAACGTCGGAAAGAGTTTTTATATTCTTATTGACATTTAAAACGTCGGAAAGAGTTTTTGTATTCTTATTGACATTTAAAACGTCGGAAAGAGTTTTTATTCAAATTGACATTTATCTTAATCTTCAGAAGCTTTCGAAAGTATTACAAATTTGTTTTTAAAATAAAGGAAAGGCGTCTGTCTTACTGCGGCGCAAAACGATTGCAACACATCTCCTAAGTATCGGTTTGGCAAATTAATCACGATTTCAACATTGATTATGCGCAATTGACAGTGCAAATTTGGGTATTAGAAAATTACTTTCGAATAGGAATCCCATAAATACGAATGGCCGCGCTAAAGTGCGGAAGGTCGTCGTTTATCCCCACGCTGTGCTACTTACTCCCTTCGAACGACACATGCACTTTTTCCACCTAATGTTCGAAGGTATAAGGATACCTATGACTTCGGTCATATATACTCTTTTAAAAAAAAAATCGTTCACGACTCTTTAAACTTTTTAGAAGCGGACCAATACGGCAATATTTATGACTGATATACGAGTTGTTCACAAGCCAAGTGAACCAAGTCCATTCTGGTTAGTTTTTAGTAAACTAGGTTCAAACATTTTAATGTTTCTAATTCTGTAAGGTGTTTTAGTGATCGTAATTCTAAAAAGTGTTATATTGAGTACATTTATTACACTTATTTTGTACAAAAGCATTTTTTGCTAAGAGCTAAAGCGTTTCGCACACCTTTCATGCAGTGATCTTAAATTCTATATTTTTGGACTTGGTTCACTTGGCTTCTGGACCACTCTGGACATATCGACATAGTAACATTATTGAAAACTGACTGAAGTGCTGAAATTTTTGAATCAGGCAAATCAGTTGCAATAATCCAGACGCGACACAATAAATTAATTAATTCGAGTTTATATTTGTGAATCGGGCAAATCAGTTGCAACAATCCAGCCGCGACGCAATAAATTAATTAATTCGAGTTTATATTTGTGAATCAGGCAAATCAGTTGCAATAATCCAGACGCGACACAATAAATTAATTAATTCGAGTTTATATTTGTGAATCGGGCAAATCAGTTGCAATAATCCAGACGCGACACAATAAATTAATTAATTCGAGTTTATATTTGTAAATCAAGCAAATCAGTTGCAATAATCCAGACGCGACACAATAAATTAATTAATTCGAGTTTATATTTGTGAATCGGGCAAATCAGTTGCAATAATCCAGACGCGACACAATAAATTAATTAATTCGAGTTTATATTTGTGAATCGGGCAAATCAGTTGCAATAATCCAGACGCGACACAATAAATTAATTAATTCGAGTATATATTTCCCTTGTTGGAAGACATCGACGAAAAAATTATAGCTCTATAAAACTATAGAAACCAGAAGAAACCGTGTAACCATTTTTTTTCTATCGAATAAGAATATATACTGTCGAGACAGAAAATATCAGTCTATCGCCAATTCTTTCGACGAATGTGTTCGGTATGGTGTTACCGTTGTTTTTTTTTTTCTATTCTTTGACCAAGTCCCAATTCCATGAAAACTCATCCAGAAGCCCTCCTCTTCGGTAGCTGTTTCGCTGCGTACGTGACCAAAATACCTGAAGAGCAGTAACACCTGCATTCGACTCGAGTTATTTTTTACATTGTCAATTCGGAGAACTTTTGTCAAATAATGGTAACTATCGAAGTAACAATGCTGTTAGTCACACAAAGGAGTCACGAACACGGACTGGTGACTTGACTTTTTTTTTCGTTTCTTTCGCAATGTATTGTTAATTGTAAACTTCGAGAATTTTGACTCCATTTGTTTTTTTTTTTGTGTAAATGATTAAACATGGCCGTCGTTGGTGTACCCGAATAATTTTGCTGTAAGCTAGAAATAATTATTTAATAATTATTATGCGAAGATAATTTAGATTTCAATATGCTAACTATACTCCACTATACTCAAGAAAATGTAGCATGGTCCCTGTGACTGTTTGAAATGTCATCTCTCAAAAGGATGGGGAAAAAATCGTTTTTTTTTACAAATCGAATTGTATTTTTTATAAATCGAAAAATGGTTTTTCTCTTAACTGACCTTTTAATTCATTATTTTCATTATACTGACTTTCTAATGTATTGTATGATTTGTATCTATCTTTAAATAGGCCAAGATCCACTATGAATTAATACTAATTACGAACATTTAATTTTATGTATAAAAAAATCGAAAATCCAATTATCGTATACCCCATCCCTAGCCAATGCAGACTAACGTAGTGACTTTTGACGAACGTCGCCAAATATTATTTGATTTTAACAAACTGACATATTTTTACTAATTTGTAAGATGTATTAATTTGTCATTATTGTTAGTTTTATGTAATGTACGAGTATTTACCTAAATAACTCGCTATTTATTAGAATCGAGGCTTATATTATTTATTTATTTAACACTTTTATTGCAAATACAATCTGGCAGGATTATTTCCAGGCGGCAATCTCTTCCAACCAACCAGACAAAAGTAAATTATGCAAGTTACGTGGTCGCATAAATCATTCAAATGAATATCCATCCCCACGAAATCCATAAACATATAATCCATAAACTCAGCAGACACACATGACACGCATGGCAACTAATGAAATGTTCATCATCCCTAGAGTTAAAACCTCTTTTGCCCAAAGGCAATAGGCTTATTTGGCTCCCATCACATACAATGGCGTGCCGACTTCAATAAGAGTAAAGGTAGGAAAACCATTTAGACAGTCGATCGGAGCGTGGTTGTTATTGCGACAGGATTTTGAGTACTTGGGCTTTCAGGATGAATGACGAGTAGAAAGGATTTATGTGAGCTCGTGAGTGTGGGTCTGTCTCTTCTTGTTGTTTTAATTTTGGATGTTTTTGTATTTGTGTTTCTGTGTGTTTTTCTTTTTTCTTCTTTTTTTTTTTGTTTTGAATTTGTTTTGATTTTTATTCTTATGATTGTGTGCAGTATATTGCGGGATGAATATTTTTGGTCTTTCTGGAGTGATAATGTGTGAGGAGTTGAGTTTCGCAAGATGTTTCCAGTTGTAGTTGAGTGTCACTGTTTGTCAGGTTGATGAGAGCGTGCAACGGGGTTTTTTTGTGTTATCAAAAATCGGAAAGAAGTATCGATTTATTTTTTCATGCTAAATATCCTCAGTGAGATACAGGCAAAAGCCTAGTTTACTGGGGATACGACAAATGAAAGGCAACAAACCCAGATCCATTAAAATTATACGTCCAAATCAAATTACCTGTTGTTTTTTCTCAAATTGTGTATATTTCTTGTCATGTGTAATAATAATAATAATAATAATAATATACGTGAGCACATGCCCACGAACCCCACAAAGACGGACAATCACCCGAACATTATTTTTCATATAAAGTGAGATATCATCAATCAAAAGGAAAGGAAGAGATGGTGGAGAGGAAAGGAAAAGAAAAAATCAGGAATGAAACACGTTATTTTACTGACTAGAAATGAAGAGGTTTTTCAGTCGCTTCTTAAAGCATGCTAATGACGGAGCGAGTCTTATATTGGTTTGTAACTGATTCCTTAATTAAAGTTGTAAAATAATTCAAATTACTGAACGTCGTTACAAGGTTGTATTGGGACAAATTTGTGAAACTTCACAGGGGCCATGCTACATTTTCTTTAGTATAGTTCACCACTCCACATTGATCAATCAATTTGGCGTCCGACTGCCTATTTTGAAGAGTCTGATAAGATACAAGTACATACAGAAATATTATCTATGATTAATAGAAAACAGTTTTTTTTTGTCAAAATTGACGATGGTCGTATGAAGCTCATTTTTTCCTGATTGAGTATTGCACATGTGTAAACAAGTAAAATTTCAGGTTACAGGAAACTGAAAACTTAAAAAAACCCACATGAGACGACTTCACAAATTACGACAGTAGTCGAATTGTTTGATCAGTCGGTGAAGTGTGGTAAGCATCGTCGTCGTTTCTGGACCTCAGAGTCGAGGATCCTCTCAACGTCAATCTTGAGCTGCTCTCTCACGTCTATCATGTGATCTGTGAGATACTATCCCTATCCTAGATGTCGCAGACATGTGGATCCTGCCGAGTCGCTTGGCAATACTGACACATGTTCGCAGTCGTTGAGACACCATCAGCCCGAAAACAGATGGATTATCCACTGAGCCGCTTGCATCCAGTCCTCAGGCGCCTCACACAAAGTCAGCGACTCTCGCAGACTGTCCTTATAGCGCTTTCTTTGACCACTACCTTCCCGAATAAGACACGTTTTGGAAACCTATGATCGGCCATGCGTATCACATGTCCATACCGCCTCAATTTCCCCTTTATAACCACATCACCTACAGGTTTACAGTTGGAGCGTTGCAGAACAGAGACATTTATGAAACATGGTACATCACATCTGGTGGGCTTATTGGTATACAGAACTTTCATCCAACCAACCAGCTCATTTTCAATATATTAAACTATTTAAATCCATGACAAATTTAACAAAAAATATATACTTATTCGTTTAAATTTAATTTTAATCGTTCCATCTTCGCACCTCTCATACAATTTACTTATCAAACTTTCCAATTCATCTTCACTCTCCACTAACACAACACTACCCCAGTCATCTGCTTACAACAATCAGCATACATTCCCATTTGACATACTCGTATTGAGGGCCCAAAAAGATCTGCCTACAACAATCAGCATACATTCCCATTTGAAATACTCGTAATTGAGGGCCCAAAAAGATCTGCCTACAACAATCAGCATACATTCCCATTTGATATACTCGTATTGAGGACCCAAAAAGGACTGCTTACTCAGCATAAATTCCCATTTGACATACTCGTATTGAGGACCCTAAAAGATCTGCCTATAACAATCAGCATACATTCCCATTTGATATACTCGTATTGAGGACCCAAAAAGATCTGCCTATAACAATCAGCATACATTCCCATTTGATATACTCGTATTGAGGACCCAAAAAGGACTGCTTACTCAGCATAAATTCCCATTTGACATACTCGTATTGAGGACCCAAAAAGATCTGCCTAAAACAATCAGCATACATTCCTATTTGACATACTCGTATTGAGGGCCCAAAAAGATCTACCTACAACAATCAGCATATATTCCAATTTGACATACTCATATTGAGGGCCCAAAAAGATCTGCCTACAACAATCAGCATACATTCCCATTTGACATACTCGTATTGAGGGCCCAAAAAGATCTGCCTACAACAATCAGCATACATTCCCATTTGACATACTCGTATTGAGGGCCCAAAAAGATCTGCCTACAACAATCAGCATACATTCCCACTTGACATACTCGTATTGAGGGCCCAAAAAGCTAAAATTACTCTGATGTTATTCTAACGTTGCGTCCTGCAAATTATAATCATGATAAATTTCAAAAAGGGATATTTTTATACATTTATCTCAGAATAGGTAAAATGTGGTTTAAGGCCTTTTTGAATAACTGCGTAAAACTTAAGTTCAGAAAGATAATGCAGCAAAGAATGCACCAGAATGAAACAGTCGTTAATCACGGCTGAGCAATGCACCAGTGCACCAGGCACCCCCGTGATACTAAAAGCTTTTATAGCCGATAAACCATTGCACTTAACTGCATCCTAATGTGCTTAGCAATCCTCACCCACTCCAATGAATGGTACGAACGGAGTGTTACGTGATAGTTAACGTATTAATAGACTGTGAGCTTAACTAAGAAATAAATAAGGGAGTGAATGTTTCAACAGAATTTTAGTATCAAGGAAAAACATTATCAAAAGACGGAAGAGTTAATGAGAGATATTGAATAGCGTCAATGGAGCACTAAAACTTGAACCGGACAGTATCAAAATCTGACAAGATGGTATCGTCGTTGTTCTGCGAAAAGCATTTAAGTCAATTTTTGCTTAAAATGACTTTTTGATGCCATTTTACTTAAAGTAAAAATATCTAGACATGGAAAAAACATTTATGTCCAAAAGTTGTATGGTGTTATAAAAAGATTAAAAAACATATCATACCGAAGCAATTGCACAGTTGGTATTCATCCCTGCCAACCAGCATAAGAGTTCATGACTTAATAAACCACGACACATCAAGTCAGAGGAATAAATATAAAAAAATATAGAAAAAACAATATTTTAGAAGCGTTTCAGTCACATTTTTACAGTTGTTTTCACCGAGAAAGGATTACTACCTTGGTCAAAAAGTTTTAGGACTTAATTCATAAAATCGAAAATCCAAGTTAATTCATCAAAATCGATATGGTCCCCTTCAAAGTACTCCCCATCGACTGCAACGCACTTACGCCAGCGCTTGATACAATACTCGAAACACCACCGGTACTCAATTTTCGGTATGTCCATCAGAGCCGTCTTCGATTTTTTCATGACATCCTCTCGGGTGCTGTAACGCGTTCCGCGAAGCGGTTTTTTAAGTCAATTGAACAGGAAAAAGTTGCAGGGAGCCAGATCAGATGAATTCAAAGGCTGCTGGATAGTAGTCGTGTTGATTTTGGTCAAAAACTCACGGAAATCATGTCTTTCGCGATTTCAACGCGGTCCTTTTTTTACATGAAATTGAGGTCTTTCGGCACCAGTTTTGCAGCGACACGTCTGAGGCCCAAATCACTAACCAAAATGTCTTGAGCGGATCCATAAGCGATGTTTAGGTCCTCTGCCAGCTCTCTGATGGTCAATTTGCGGTTTTCGGCCAACATTTATCGATGTTTTCATCGGTTTTCGACTGCCACTGCGTTCCTCATCCTCGGCCGACTCACGACCACTTCTGAAGCGTTCGTGCCACCGAAAAACACTTCTCCAACATTTCCAAAGTCTGCGGACCGTTAAATCCGTATTTCACACAAAATTTAATGCAAACTCGTTGATGCACAGTTGATGCCAATTTTCAAACTTGTAAAAAATCGAAAACACGCACAAAGGCAGATGTACTCAGTACAGTGTAACTTTTACAAATGTCAAGCTATGACGCTGAAATTTAAAGGGAAGTGTCAATGATAGATGTGGTAACCTAACAAAAAAAAGAATTCCCGGATGACTGACAATGCCACACGGTGGCCGGTCCTAAAACTTTTTGATCAAGGTAGTATGTCCAAAATAGGTGTCCGTATTTTAAATTTTTAGGTAATATGTTTTTAAGTTATTCATTTTTTTGTAGTAATTCTTATGAATAAATAAACTGTCTTTAAATAACACCTGTTTTGTACTATATTTTATTTTATTAAAAACTTGATTTGACATCGCCTTACGAAACTTAAATTGCATTTATCTCAAAACTCAATATTTGGACTTAAATGCTTTTCGCAGAACAGCGACGATATGATAGTCCATAACAGTATTTTAGTACCAACTTTTATTTAATTATTTTATAAAGCTTACATATACATCAATTTGCTGAAATTGCCGATATATGTTGCCGTATACTGAATTTGTACTGTAGCATTCTTATCGCATTAATGGCAAATTTGCGTGGTGAGATACGGGCAGCTGACTACAGTCGGCCCCATATCGTGTCATCAACTGTGTAACTATATTGTTAAATTTTGGTAATAATTCTAACGCTCGCGTAAACTTATGAACCATTTAAATTGTTTTGTTGTGTTGACGTGTTTTTTTTTATTTTGTATTGTTATAAATTGTTTATTTTTTGTTGAAATTTTAAGATTTGGTAAATATTATAAATGAAACACTAACTTGTTCTTTTTTAATATTTTTTGTAAGGTACATTGTATCGTAGGTAAAAAATAAAAATACGAGTATATAGGCTAAACCCAATAATGTACAAAGCTTAAAACAATATTATAAACAATAACAATATTATAAACAATAACAATTAATAATTTTGAAATATTTGTAAACCCCAAAGAACTAACTCAAGTTATTAAGAAAGTTCCAAGTACTTTATAAATATTTTCTAAAATGTTGAAGATGTCAATATCCGAGGCCCTATTCAAAAGGGGCATTCCATGAAACAAAGGAAGAGGACTTAAATTCAAACGTTGATGTATTGGAGTTAAAGGTGGACGTAAAAACTGAAAGGAGCCGAATGAACGCTGTAGAAATTCGTGCACTGAGAAAAGTATATGGAATGACAACGTATGACAGAATATGGAGGTGATTAGGTATGGAACTTGTACTTCAAACTGATGTGTTGAATAAGATGAAAAAGAGCACTGTGAGATGGTTTGGACATGTAGAAAGAATGAATGAGGAAATATTAAAAATAAACAAATATATAGTGCAAATTTGAGTGGAAGATGTGATGGAAAAAGAGCAAGGAAAGCACGAGTATGTTTGGTTCAAGTAAATTGCTAATTGGAAAGAAGGAAATGAAAAACGTCACAGGAATAGTAAGAGTTGTAAGGTTGTAGAAGAGGCGAAGGGTTTGTTTTTATAAAAAAAAGTCTGACGCTCTGTCTTCCCCACAAGAAAATGTAATGGTTTTATGTATGTGATTAAACAATATCCGCCAAATGTCCACCTCTTGCAGCTCCACAGATGCGATTTTTTTTTTAATTCTTGAATAAAACACACAATTTGCTTTGATTTCAAAAAAAAAATTATTGGCCATTGAAGTATAATGTATGACATTTAAACACAAAAAACAATATCCGCCAAATGTCCACCTCTTGCAGCTCCGCAGGTGTCCACTCTTTTGTCAAAATTTTCGATGACATTTTGGCATAATTGCGATTCTAACTCATCAATAACGCGAATAATTTCATCCTTCAGCTCAGGAATTGATCGGGGGTCATTATTATAGACCTGGTTTTTCACGTAACCCCAGAGAAAATAGTCCAACGGTGTCAGATCACATGATCTTGGTTGCCAATTAACATCACCGTTTCCGGAGATTACAATACATAAAACAATTCAACAATTTGAACACGTTGTATTGTATACGACTCTGTTTTTAGAAATGCCATACATTACACTTCTCAAATGTCACAAGACCCTGACAAGTTCGCGACGCCATCTGTGTTTTATCCAAGAATTAAAAAAACCGCTCAATTTGAAAGACCCTATACTTGTAATTTATTTTTATCAAACACTGTTTATTCCACTTTTTTGTGACGGTATAACCCTACCGGTTTCAGGGATTTCACCTAATCTTCAGGGGAGCGCAAACAAGACTCTCCTGAAGATGAGGTGTGCACCTTGAAACCGGTAGGGTTATACCGTCACAAAAAAGTGGAATAAACAGTGTTTGATAAAAATAAATTACATGTCTTTAAACCTCCACAACGTTAATGCCTTAACTATAAACAACACCCTATACTTGCAGTCATTGGTTCGTATTTCCTTCAACTCAGTCTTTACCGTAAACCCAGTTGATAATTAAAAATAGATTTTATAATTTGCATTGGCTCATGAACAAAAAAATAATCAACTGCTAGTACTCGTACCATTCAGAGTCCACCATTATCATTATCGGCTACGCGCCGTGTCTCTCGCCTGACTTGAAACAATATTTTGTGATTATCAGCCGATAAGGCCGATTTTAGTGGGTGCTGCACGCCTGACCTACTTATTACCGGGATTTTACACTGGCCAACAATGCACGACACTAAAGTCCACTTAACACGATAAAAAAATCGAAAGCAATTTTCCAAAATAAACGAAGTCGTGCAAAATTGTGTAACAGACAATTCAAATTGTATTAACACTCAACCAAGAAAATATAACAATTATTGTACGAAATCGATGCTGATCCTGTGGTGTGGAATGGTATGCTTATTTATTTATTTAATTTGATTGCAAATACAATTTGACAGGCTTATTGCCAGGCGGCAATCTCTTCCAATCAACCAGACAAGTAAATTAAGCAAGTTACGTGATCGCATAAATCATTCAAATGACTATCCACCCCCACGAAATCCATAAACACATACGTGAGCATATACCCACGAACCTCACAAAGACGGACAACCACCCACCCGAACATTATTTTTCATATAAAGTGAGATATCATCAATCAAAAGGAAAGGAAGGGATGGTGGAGAGGAAAGGAAAAGAAAAAACAGGAATGTAACACGTTATTTTACTGACTAGAAAATTAAGAGTTTTTTCAGTCGTTTCTTAAAGCATGCCAAGGACGGAGCGAGTCTTATATTGGTTTGCAACTGATTCCAGAGTCTCACTGCATGGACAGTAAAGGACGACGTAAAAAAGAGGAGCGGTGAACTGGAAAGGCCAATAGACAATCTCTGTTTGAGCGTAGCGCTAATCCATAATTGGAAAGACGCTGAAAATTTTCGACGAGATAAGAGGAGGCGGCGGCGGGACAGTTAAGGATATAATACAATTGTGACAGCATGTGAATTTGACGTCTATTTTTAACATTCAACCAATTCCAATGCCTTCTGGTATAAAGTTATATTATCGTACATTCGTAGGTTTCAAATAAATCTTAGACACACATTTTGAAGACGCTGCAATGTGTCTACAGCTGTTGCTCTGTAACATCCAAGTAACAGACGTCTGCATAGTCGAGAATCGGAAAGAGCAGAGATCGTACGAGTAAAATTTTGGTTTAAGTTGGCAGGAATCTTTGCAACACTTTAAGGGAATGAAGGCTGAAGAAGATCCTTCGGCTTACCTCATTTATTTGATCTCGCCATGAGAGTGTTATCCATTAGCACTCCCAGGTTTTATGCTTATAGGTGTTAATGACATGAACAGCTTCAGAAATAGCTTAAAGGCAAACATTTTTGAGGTCTTATCAAAATGTATGGTTATACGAGTATATGAACACTCCATGTTAAGCACAACGTGTTAATATCATAAATTTAAAACAAAAATCAAAATACTATTCACCTGATCCAACTATAATTTCATTGGTCTTCCTCTACCACGAATTCCACTCACATTTACATTGTATATTTGTTTCGATAGTATTTCTTCATTTATTCGTTCAACATGCCCAAACCATCTCAGCGTGCTCCTTCTCCACCTTACTCAACACATCAGCCTTAAGTTCACATTCATCCCATATCATCTTCATTTCGTATTACAATATATTATACATAGTCACCCCATATATTCTTCGAAGTACTAGTATACGCATTTCCACAGCATTTATTCGGTTCTTTTCGGTCTCGTACCACATCCACGTCTTACTTCCATATATCAAAGATGTTACTAAAATATGGTTGTGGATTGTCAGCGTACCGAAATTTATAATGTCCGATTCGAATGTATCATATATTTTAAATGCCCCATTGATTAAGTTTCCTATCGCTACACGCCGGTCTATATCCCCGTAATTCTTCCCTCATCTGAGAAAATACTACCTAAATAGCAGAATTCTTCAATACTACCTTGATCAAAAAGTTTTAAGACTTTATTCATAAAATGTAAAATACAAATTTATTCATCAAAATCGCAACTCATGACACTTAAACGCATTAAATAATTTATTTCGAGTAAATAAAGTAAAACTTTGAGTACAAATAATTCAAGCAGATTGAATATAATCTTCGCTTCATTCGTACAACAAAATATAGTACTTAACAATAAAACAGTTTATTGCAATGTTTTAGTACAACCTGGCGGACTTGTTGCCAAGTGACAAACTTTCCCAACCAAAGAATTGGAGACGCGCTAATATAATAGAAACAGAGGGATACCCATGAAGACCCTACACAAGAAAATGGAGGAAGACATAACGAGACTCGGACAACCCCCGAGTGACTGTCGAGATAGAGACAGAAGGTCTAAGCGGCCGACCTCCAAATGAATGGAATAAGGCGAGGGAAAATGGAGGAAGACATAACGAGACTCGGACAACCCCCGAGTGACTGTCGAGATAGAGACAGAAGGTCTAAGCGGCCGACCTCCAAATGAATGGAATAAGGCGAGGGAAAATGGAGGAAGACATAACGAGACTAGGACAACCCCCGAGTGACTGTCGAGATAGAGACAGAAGATCTAAGCGGCCGACCTCCAAATTAATGGAATAAGGCGAGGGAAAATGGAGAAAGACATAACGAGACTCTGACAACCCCCGAGTGACTGTCGAGATAGAGACAGAAGGTCTAAGCGGCCGACCTCCAAACGAATGGAATAAGGCGAGGGAAAAGAAACAAATAGTTTCCAACCAACCAGAAATACATTGAAGAGGTCTCAGAGGAAACTAGACTAGAATTGTATCATAAAGAAAAAAATAAAATGCTAACTCAGCAGAGACATGTTAATGCAAGACTTAAAAGAAGCAATTGATTTGAATATTTAAAAAATGTATACAGCAGTAATTGAAATGAGTTAATGAATATTGTGAACAAGTACTCGTACGTCCCCACAAACTTAAAGTACTTACTACGTTATTAATTTTAGAATTTATAATATTAAATGTGTTTTTATTAATATTTACAATACATGAAGCGCAAGATAAATTTTCGCTTATTAAATTTTCTCCGTTCCTAGAGTAAGAACATCTTTTGCCTAAAGGCATCAGGATGCCTGCCTATTTGGCTCTCATGTCACACAATGGGGTACCGAATTCAATAAAGAAAAAAGGGGGCAAATAATACAGGCAGTGGATTGGAGCGTGGTTGTTATTGCGACAGGAGTTCATGTACTTGGGCTTGCAAGAGGGATGACTTGTAGCAAAGGTTTGTGTGAACTCTTGATTGAGGTGTATTTTTTGGTGATTGTGTGCAGGACATTGTGGACTGGATTTTTTGGTGTCTGCAATGACGAAGTATGAGAGGTTTGACTCGCATGATACATACACTGTTTATCAAGTTGATTAAAATTTGTAACGGGACATTGTATAATCAACAATCAGAAAAAAACAACAACTTATTTTTCCATGTTATGTCACCAATCGTCGTCGTTGCTGGGACTCGTTGTTAAGGACCTGCTCGCCATTCCAAAAAAAATTCAGTTGAATAATGAAGCTGTGTGTAGAGCTTGTTTTAAGCGAGTGAACCGTTGCTCACAAGCAAACTGTGTGTAGAGCTTGTTTTAAGCGAGTGAACCGTTGCTCACAAGCAAACTGTGTGTAGAGCTTGTTTTAAGCGAGTGAACCGTTGCTCACAAGCAAACTCACTGGCTACGCCGCTGTACTTGATACGGTGGCACACCACAAGGAGACGATCAGAGCACACCGGCATGTTTTTTTTTCTTTTTTTCTTTTAAGAATAGATATTACCGAAATCCCTTATATCCTCGAATAAAGTACTCAGTAAAAATAGGCAAAAGTCTAGTTTACTGGGGACACGACAAATGATAGGTAACAAAGTCAGATCCATATAAATTATATCTTCTCCCTGGCTCCATCCCAACTCACTGTCTGCGAAAACTGTTAGGGTCAGCTCTCCTCGTCCTCAGGTTGTATGCTCTTCTGTCCCGGACTACGTCCCCCAGGCCGTGCCTCCGCATCAGGTTATCTTTTTGCACCACCCATGAATTCTTTGGTCTTCCTCTGGTTGTTATTCGAGGAAGATCCATGGAGATTGCCTGGTTCACAATGTGATCGGGTGCTCTGCGTCCAACGTGCCCATACCATCTCAATCGCCTCTCCTCCATCTTGATGTTGATGTCTGTAACACCTAGGCTTCCACGAATGCGTGAGCTTTTTATTTTGTCTCTTAACGACACACCAGCTGACCATCTTAGCATGCGCATTTCAGCAGTTTCTAGTTGCCTAGAGTAAGAGTTATGCATCGTCCAGCATTCGGAGTCATAGAGGAGTGCGGGTCTGACAATCGTTTGGTATACTTTTCCTTTTAACTTTACTGGCATTTTCGGATCACATAGAACTCCCGTCATTGATCTAAACTTCATCCATCCCACACTAATTCTATGTGTTACATCTGCTGCACATCCTCCATCGCTATGGATGAGTACCCACACTAAATTATGTATGTTATTTATAAAATATCTTTGTCATGTATTGTATGAAATAAATAAATATAAAATTCGGAACCAACAGGGCGCGAATTGCGACTCACGGGTTGGGAAACAGGCGTCTAAACAACTCGTACATGTACTAATCGTTTAACAATTTCTAGAAACTAATCTAGCTTCCAATGTTTTTGTATCCAGCGGGAGGAAGACTCCAAGAGCACCAACGAACCATTCGGGAGAGCAACACGGCAATGGGGCGGTACGTCTGAATGTTCCTGACTAACACATTTAGTGGTCAGGTCAAATCTGCCCGGAGGCGTATCATGACGTCGGCCCTAGATCTCGATGGAAGGTATAAGTAAGGAAGGAGGAACGAAATCTAAAATAAATTTATTGAAATATTGTATTGTGTCTAATGCACGTAGCAAACACACGCGATCGTGTAAAACACCAGTTGCATTGTTCAGGCGTTTTTATTTGCTAACATTTATATTGCGGAGAGCGTTGTCAATTGTCACGAATACAGTATGGATGAATGGATTCACTCACACCATCACAGTTAGTTCTTGTCCTTCGCTATAGAGTCCATCCTGTGGATACAGCAAGCAGATTCAACACCTGAGGTGCATACATACGAGTACATACAGGCAATCCCTCGCCTAAACCACTGAAGTATGACATTGTTTAGTTATCCGGCCACGCTCTTCAGCATGTATTTATCGTCGTTTTCGTCAGGCGACTCGGTCACGTATTGAGAATGCTGCCCGATAGCTGGTCAAGAGCTGCGTCGTTTTATCGCACGACAATCCTATACTACACCTAAACGACGTATAGCGTTAGGAAAAAAGTCAATGAGACACTAAAACATACTCGTATATACTCGAACCGGACAGTATCAACATCTGATAAGATGATAGTCCACAATAGTGTTTTGGTGCCAACTTTGATGTGTGGGAGTGAAACGTGGACGACAAAAAAGATAGAAGCCGAATAAATGCTGTCGAAATGCGTGCATTGAGAAGAATACATGGAGTGACAATGTATGGCAATACGGAATGAACTGATACGGGATAAATGTGAACTTGGCTGATGTATGATATTAAGTAAGATGAATAAGTGTACTTTGAAATAGTTTCGATATGTAGAACGAATGTATAAAGAAAAACTAACAAAACATATATACAGTGCAGATGTGAGTGAAACGCGTATGAGAGGAATATCAAGGAAAGTATGGTTGGATCAAGTGATTGACATTCTGAAAGAAGGAAAAGAAGAGTTAGAGAAATCGTAGAGGTTGTATGAAAAGGTGTATGGATGTCGAAGAGGCTAAGGATGGGTGTCGAGTTAGGAAAGTGTGGTACTCTGTCCTCTCTGCCTACCCCGACAGGGAAATGGCGTGATGTATGTCAAACAAAAAAAAACAAAAGTAAATCCATGCATCAATCTCCAATCATGATGCTCCAAGCATAATAAAAAATAACAGAAACAATAAAAAACCGCAAATAAAATAAATACACAATATTAAAACGTCCATGGCACTTCAGTTAGCCATACACAGAAATATTCAAATATGGATCATATTGAACAAGATACACAAATATTCAAATAGGGATCATGTTGAACAAGAACTGTTCTCAATAACATACGCAAGAACGGGTCTTCCAGCCGCTATGCCTGTTGGAAGGGCCTTAACTCTTCTGAATGGGACTGCTTCGGATATTGACATATTTCATATCACATTACCAAAAGCAAAAGTAAATGTTCTTCTAAGATTGAGCGCGTTAGAAAGCACTCATCAACATACTTAAGTGACTGTGAATATATGTGTGTAATATGTTTGTGTGTATACTCGTATACTCGTTTGTATACATATGCATTATTTTTTATTTTATATAATTTTTTAATTTTTTCTACTTTTTTAATGTCTTGTATTTTTCAAAGTAATTGGGCTAAGCCTGTTTTGAAAAAATAAATAAATAAAAAGATGCACACATATTCATAAAAGGATCATGATGAACAAGACACACAAATATTCAAATAGGGATCATGTTGAACAAGATGCATAAATATTCATAAAAGGATCATGTTGAACAAGATAAACAAATATTCAAATATGGATCATGTTGAACAAGATAAACAAATATTCAAATATGGATCATGTTGAACAAGATACAAAAATATTCAAATAGGGATCATGTTGAACAAGATACACAAATATTCAAATAGGGATCATGTTGAACAAGATACAAAAATATTCAAATAGGGATCATGTTGAACAAGATACACAAATATTCAAATAGGGATCATGTTGAACAAGATACAAAAATATTCAAATAGGGATCATGTTGAACAAGATACACAAATATTCAAATAGGGATCATATTGAACAAGATACACAAAGCATCAGCAATAGTTATTGCTATACATGATTCTGAGATAAATACCTCTCACAATAAACATTTCAAGTCATTGCCCATATGACAAATATCCTCGATCATGGCTTGGTCGTTTTCCAGGCAGTAAAGTCTGTTTATCACAGGGCAATGGAAATAATTTGTCATTGACTATGCAATCAAGAATAAACCCGGTTACCTCGTATTCCTTGTTGGTACACGGACTGTAAACAAGCTCCAGAATATCTGCTCAAAAATGAATATAAATATAATGCAATAACGTTAAGGCTAACCGCCAAACAGACGTTCACTTTGATATAATTATTAAACTCGACTATCCACAGGACTTTGGAATAATCAATTTTATTTTATCATCATAATATTTGGTTTATGTTGAGGAAATCATTTTATTAATATTATTTTTCCTCTCACCGCGGCGAGAAAAAGTCTGACCAGAAGATAAACTAACCGATTGTCAGAACCGTCAAATGTCAAGTCGGTTGTAATGGCTAACTCGAAACCATCTGACATCCTGTCACCCATTCCCCTTCTCATGGCTGCAAACACGGCGTAAAACATTTTAAGATATTCGTATTGAAAAATAAATTCTTTTATTATTCCAGTAATTACATTAATCTTCACTACACGTATTTCTATCTCCTGTCCCAAGACTGTATTCAGGTGGAAGTGTACCGGGGATTATTTTTTTAAGTAATTTAGTGTTAAATATTCTTATACGGAGTACCACAAGGTTGAATTCGATTCCTTTGGGGGGAAAAAAGAACAGCGTAGATCAGTGCTTCCCAAATTGGGGGCCGCGGGATTTCTCGTGGGGGTCGCGAAAATATTCAGTACAAAGTACAAATATTCATGTGAGTATTAAATTGTTTCATGCGAGTATAGTTTTTATTTAAAAAAAAAGTTTTTAAGCAAGTTCCTATAATTTTGTGTTGAATATAAATATGTGTATTTTAATTGTAATAATTATTGCCAAATAAATCTTCAATTATAAAAAAATGTTTTGGGGGGGGGGGGGGGATTAATTACTTCAGATTTAGGGGGCAGTTACATGAAAGTAATTGCGAAGCACTGGCGTAGATGAATCGTGCACGTACAAAATGCTTAAATATTTCCGTGACCGGGTAAGAATTGACATTTTTGCACGCGTACGACGACTCAGTGTGTCCAATAGAAAGTAACAGAGATCGCCCTATCATTCGCAACAATCAGGCCCTGCCCAGAGCATCTAATCCCGATGTTTGAACAAACTAACATGTATGTTGTTTACTAGTTGCAACCCGTGAAATATTCACGGAAGTAAAACAAATTCTACATTTATGAAAATACATATTCATAAATGTAAAATTTGTTTAATAGGTTAGTCAAAAAGTTTTGAAAGCGCCATCTATGGAGAAGTAGAAAACAAAAATTTCTACGCCATTTTAATATTTCATCTTTCATAAGAACGTACTCAAAATTTCATTTCGATCTGTCAATTCATTCTTTGTTTACAAGCCATTTGAAGTTGACGTGTCAGTGTATTTTTTAACAATGGAAAAATCCGAATATCGTGCAGTGATTAAATTCTTTGTTTTGGAAGGTTTATCGGCTACTGAGATCCATGCAAAGATGGTGAAAGTATTAAAGGAGTCTTCTCCTTCATTTCCAACCGTTCACCGATGGGTTTTGGAGTTTAAGCGTGGCCGTACAAGCGTTGAAGACGATCCACGCTCAGGACGTCCAAAAAGTGCATCAACACCAGAAATCATATAGTATATACATATCATTTATACATCGTCCACTTTTAAACCGGTTCAAAAATTGTTAGCTAGGTATTTAAAATTCGTTCAGTATCACGGACCCACCGAGATTCAAATTTCGAATTACTTTCGGAGAGAATCCAAGTATTCCTCTCTCGCTCTCTTGTATTCAAAATTCAATTCTCGTATTCTTTCTTTGGCGACAACCGTCGTACGGGTTTTGGCCTATTTATACTATGATAGTTAAGGAATTAACATTGTGGAGGTTTAAAGACATTGTAATTTGTTTTTATCAAACACTGTTTAGTCCACTTTATATACATGTTTAGGGAGCACAAACAAAACTTGTGTGTGCTCCCCTGATGATGAGGTGAAAACCTTGAAACCGGTAGGGTTATACTGTTACAAAAAGTGGAATTAACAGTGTTTGATAAAACAAATTATAAACTAAAATAATTCACCAAGAGAAGACGATGTACGATGAGAATGTAGAAGACGATGTAAGAAAGCTTTATAGATCTTTCAATTTGTGATAGTAACCCATTAAGATTGATGTGATGTGTAGTGTCCATATTACATTAGACATGTTGACAAGACCTCCGATTTTTTCCCTTATAATTCATATTTCCTCGGTAAGTCTTCTGTGGTTTGCTTACCAAATATATTTTTCTAAATATATGCAGACGCGGAGAAGTTCCTAATCTAAAAGCCGAAGCCATCACCTTCCTATCCCTACACTCAACTTTTATACATTTATTTGGAAATATTTTTAACCTGTAAATAATACTGGGTTCGAATCTCAAGTTATGTTAGAACGCCCTTGAGGAGAATCTGTTCTCTAAAGCTACGGTTTCCTAAGAAACCGACTTTCTTATATAGCGCACGTTACATGACGTGATGCTGGCGCGGCAGAAATGAGAACCCACAACTGTCAGTTGGAAACTTTATTCCACATATTTTGTTTCAACTGGGCTTTCCTATAGTATTTGCTCTTCACATTATATAAAGCTTCACTATTTCTTACAAAATCAATCAATCTTTCGTCATTTTCGCTGGTCCAAATTAAATTACGTTTGCGTCGCATCCCCCTAGCACGCCGCCAGACGGCAGAAATGAGAACCCACAACTGTCAGTGGAAACCAAATCTGATTCCTCATATTTTGTTTCAACTGGGCTTTTCTATAGTCTTTGCTATTCACATTATATAAAGTTTCATTATTTCTTACAAAATCAATCAATATTTCGTCCTTTTCGCTGGTCCAAATTACGTTTGCACACATTTTTTATTGTAAAACGGTGTCCGCTACACAGGAAAAATCGTTCCACGACTGTTTGCTCCGCTATCACGGGCATCATGCAAATGGCAGCAATGCTATTTGACATTACACTCACAACCAACGCACTCTAGGAAACCAACGCCATTGGTTTGCATAGACAATGTTTTGTTACGTGCGCTATATAACGACACAACCAACGCTCTCTAGGAAACCACGCCATATGGTTTGCATAGACAATGTTTTGTTGTTATGTGCGCTATATAACGACACCACTTTCTTAGGAAACCAATACTTAAGCGGCAATATATAACATAAAGTGTCCTTTTATCATTATTACCAGGAATCAGACCCGAAATTATTAGGAGGAAGACAAGCATATTACCACTTAGGCAATGGGTATCGCATTTGATATTATAATGACCTTGATATTACCTTGTATGTCAAGAAGACCAGAACAAAGTGAGTAGATCAATTTAAAATTGATGTAGGTAGGCAAAGAAAAATGTGTAGGTATATGTATGAATAAATGTAGGGATCTAGTGAATTGCCATGTGCAGATAAGCTACGAAGAACATATGTTCCAATATGTGGAGCCGACATGAAGAGAGAAATTCTGGAAAATGTTAAAAACAAGCTTCTTGTAATAGTGGTTGATGAAACTTCAGACAAGATGGGACGCTGCGTGTTTGCCATTTTATTCAGAACAGTGTTACCTGCCAGTGAGCAAAATGTCTACTTAGCATCGTGTATTTTTTTGGATTCGGCAAATGCTACTACATCCTTACAAACAATAGTAGATACTCTCAAAGACTATGAAATTTCATATTCAAATATAATAGGATTTATTTCAGACTCAGCTCCTTATATGATTGCTCGCTATAAAAATCTTAGCGTTTTAATTGGAAATAAAATGCTACATTTCCAGTGCTGGGCACACAAAATTAGTTTGGTTGGAAATGTTTTTATGAAAGAGTTGAAAGTGCTAAATGAATACATTAGTAAACTCAAAATGGCATTTTTACATTCGCGTAAACTGAAATCAACTTATGTTGCATTCCTGTTGAATTAATATCCTCATCTCCCGGCAGTATTATTTCCGAGTCCAATTATAACCCGTTGGAAATCATGGTTCAAATCCGTCAAATATTTAGACACATACTTTGAGCCATTGATAGATTTTTTTAAAAGCTCAGATATAAAAAGTGTAGCGAAGGGAAGAATTATAGAGCTGTATGAATCTGATACAAATACATTAAAAATTCAATGTAAATTTGTTAGCGAGATATGCGATAAATTTATTAATTTAATTGATAAAATTAGAAGGATCTTCGTACCCTTTTTCCCATTTATTGTGGGATGAAATTATGGGAATAAAAAATTCTCTCGGTTATAACATAGGTGGCATTTTGCCTATGGAAACCCATAAGCTACTTCTTGAAACAGATGAACATACCAAACTAGAATTAATAGACATTCTTAAGTCGGTTTCCTGTAAAAGTTTATTAAAACTCGAGTCACATTTAAATAAAAATGAAACGAATGTGTTTTATGAAGCTGTAAATCTTATCTGTTCAATGCAATCCCCATGTACGAGGCATATCCAGAAACTAAGTGTACTGAATTTTTGTAGGTTACAATTTTTTTATTTTAACAAAAAAATTACGTGGTTACCGTAGTACATATGTAAGCTATTTTTCGACATAGTCGCCATTCCTCTCAATGCAGGTGGTGAAGCGGGGTATCAACTTTTTGATGCCTTCCTCGAAGTAGTTTCCCGCCAACCCCTCCGTCCCCTTCTCCACCTCCTCCTTTAGCTCCTCGTCGGTTGAAAACCTTTTTCCACCCATTTACAGCTTTAGGGAGGTAAAGAGATAGTAATCTGAAGGTGCTAGGTCAGGGGAATGCGCGGGATGGTTCAGGACATCCCATTTAAACGAGGCGAGCAGTTTCTTCGTGGCGTTGGCCGTGTGTGGTCTGGCATTGTCATGCAGCAGGCAGACTCCCTTTGTCAGCATGCCTCTCCTCTTATTCTGAATCGCCTTCCGCAATTTTTTTAGGGTCTCACAATATCTTGCAGAGTTGATGGTCTCCCCTTGAGGCATATATTCAATTAAAATTATGCCTTGACAGTCCCAAAACACGGATGCCATGATTTTCTTGGCTGAAATTGTGGTTTTGAACTTTTTGGTGGAGGGTGAAGAGGTGTGACGCCACTGTTGAGACTACCTTTTGGTTTCAGACGTGTAGTGTGCAACCCAAGTTTCATCTCCAGTAACGATGGAGCGGAGAAATTCATCTCCATGGAGTTTGCAGCGCCTCAAAAACTCTTGCCTTTTTACAAAATTTCGCACTTGGCGGGAGATTGGGTTGACATTTTTCACAAAACGTGTTGTCGCGTCAACACTTCTCAACGTACTGACCTCAAACCAGTCTCGTTGCAGAGGGGAAGGGTCAGGCTACACGGAAGTGTAGCCAACATGTTGAAAATAAAATCCATCCGGTCGTGAGAGCCTCAGTACACTTACTTTCTGGATACGCCTCGTAGCTGGAAGTAGATGTAATTTCCAAATTCATGAAACGATATCGCCACCGGTAATAAGAAACTTACCTTTGTTTACAACATTAACAACCACACAATGTTTAGAGGGGTATTCACATTTTTTTAATAATTTATCATGTAATATTAAAAGTGGGGTAAAAGTGGATATTCTTCAACTTTTACTTGCAACAAAGATGAAACATGAAGAATTCGGCAATGCTGCCCTTCAATCAATTTGGTGTCCTACAAATAGCGTTGACGCAGAACGGGTTTTTAGTACGTACAATTGAATTGTTAACGATCGACGTATAGTACTAGGTTAAAACAATCATCAATTGAAACATGCTCGATGATAAACTTTGATAAACTTTAATCATTATATAAAATTTAATCGGTGTATTCTTGTATTTCTATTTTTTTTATCAATATATTGTATATTGTTTGAAAATTATGTATAAATTGAACTTTTAACTTTGAATTCGTAATTAAGAAATAGATGCTAAATAGATGCTAAAATTTGTCATTTTAAACGCTATTTTTTTGAAAAAATAGATGCTAAAATACGTGTCTCTACTGATGACCCAATCAACACATTGACAGCTGAATAATTTCTTTCATATACTGTGCTGTTAAAAAAATAAAAAAAAGCAAGTATAACCGTCTTATAACCCTTACAACCCCCAACAGTGCCATAAAGTCACTCTGGGCTCACTTGTTTTTTTAATTTACAAAAAAAATGAGAATTGAATGACGATAGGCATTTTGAGCAAAAGTTTGTATTCAAGCCTATATACCAGTCGCTCATCCATAGCGATGGAGGATGTGCAGCAGATGTAACACATAGAATTAGTGTGGGATGGATGAAGTTTAGATCAATGACGGGAGTTCTATGTGATCCGAAAATGCCAGTAAAGTTAAAAGGAAAAGTATACCAAACGATTGTCAGACCCGCACTCCTCAATGGCTCCGAATGCTGGACGATGTATAACTCTTACTCTAGGCAACTAGAAACTGCTGAAATGCGCATGCTAAGATGGTCAGCTGGTGTGTCGTAAAAAGAGACAAAATAAAAAGTTCACGCATTCGTGGAAGCCTAGGTGTTACAGACATCAAGATGGAGGAGAGGCGATTGAGATGGTATGGCCACGTTGGACGCAGAGCACCCGATCACATTGTGAACCAGGCAATCTCCATGGGTCTTCCTCGAATAACAACCAGAGGAAGACCAAATAATTCGTGGGTGGTGCAAAAAGATAACCTGATGCAGAGGCACGGCCTGGGGGACGTAGTCCGGGACAGAAGAGCATACAACCTGAGGACGAGGAGAGCTGACCCCAACAGTCTTCGCAGACAGTGAGTTGGGATGGAGCCAGGGAGAAGACAAGTGGTCGCCAAACGGTCGCTCGCGGCATTTCGATAGCTCGCGTAGAATATTTTATCATATTTATAAATTTGCCTCTCAAATTTTATTATTGGACTCCGAATTGAAATATTTCTCGAACTAAATTTCAATGAAATGCTTAAACAAGTTCGAAATTTATCAAGAAGATGGCCCTTCATCAGAAATGGAATTGATAGAATTTCAATGTGATTTGTCGCTTAAGAGTGTTGCCTCAACTGTACGAGTAGAATCTTTATGGTCTTTCGTCCCAAGAGAAAATTATCCAATTTTAGTTCGAATTGCGCTCAACATGAAGGCATTGTTTTGTTATAATTACTTATGTGAATCAATGTTTTCCACAATGAAGATGGTTAAAAGTAAATACAGAAACATCATCTTGATAATTGCATTAGGATGGGAGTGACAAGGTACTCACCGAGAATTGAAAAAAAAGTGGAGGAACGTGAATGCCACTAATTCTTTTCACTAATTGTTTTTACTTTTACTCACTTATTTCAAGATAATTTTCAATTATTATTTTTTATAAATAAATAATTAAAGAACGCATTTTATGTTTTATTGGATGTCCGATGTCCTAATTTATTTGAAGTAATATATTGTAATAATGTGTGTGGTGCGATAAAGCACGATGATAAAAAAATATAAAGAATATGTATTATAGTTCGGAAATTCTAGGATGAATCCTGTGACAGCTCACAAATTTGCCCCAATAAAACCTAATGTAATGTATTTACCTAAATAACTTGCCATTTATTAGAATTGAGGCTTATATTAAAGTTTATAAAATAATTACAATTACTGAACACCGTTACAAGGTTATATTGGGGCAAATTTGTGAACTGTCACAGGACTCATCCTAGAATTTCCGAACTATAGTAGCTCAACAGACAATTTCAATTTTCGAAAGTAGCTCACATCCTTATTGAGTTTGTCGACCACTGCTATAGACGTTTTCAGCACAGAACGTGTTAATAGGACCGGAAACAATATTGCCTCCCGTCCACGCTCTTAAATATACCCGCATAATTAAATCGGATTAGTTAAAGGATACAACTAAGAATGTTTTTTTTTGTTTTTTTTTTTAATAATTTTTTTTAATTTATGCGAGGTGCATGGCCGCGCGGGTAACACACTGAACTTTCGTCCAAAGGTCGTCGGTTCGAACCCCGCGATGTGCTGTTACTCCCCTCGAACGACACAGACACTTTTTCCGGCTAGTGTTCGAGGGTATAAGGATACGTATGACTTCGGTTATATCTATCCAGTAGTTTTTAACCGAATGGCTCGATTAATAAGGCCTAAAATATTGTCTTCTGGCCACGATCTTAAATATGTCCGTACGACCAAATCGAATAAGTTGAATAGTACAAGTAATATGAATTTAATTCTAGTTTTTTTTTTAAATATAAACGTCTGGGAATTCGGCAAGCGTTCAAAGACTCGTTCACTGTGAGTTACGTGCGTACTCCAGTAGTTAAACAAATGGCTCGATTAATAGGGCTTAAAATATTGTCTCTTGGCCACGCTCTTAAATATGTTCGCATGACTAAATTGGATACGTTGAAAAGTACAAGAGTACACTGATGAATTTTAGTTGATTTTAATTTAAAGGTGTCTGGGAATCCGGAAAGCGTTAATATAGGCGTATTATTGAATGAGTAATTTGACTGACATTTTTAGTGGAGCGAAGTGCGTTTTGATTGGTTAATAAAGAATTGAGAGTAGGACCAATCAAGTGCCAGTATTTTAAATGCATCAATTTTATTGGTGTGTGGTATTCTAAAAAAATATTTAATTAGAAAATACAGACAAACAAACAGTTCGCATCATTCTAATGTTCGTAAATTTATTTAATTACAAAAATACAGTAATTTGACCAGTTATACCATTTCGCATCCTTCTAATGTTCGTGTATTTATTAGAAAAATTAAATTAGAAAAACACAGTAAATTTGACCAGTTGTACCATTTCGCGTCCATTTAATGTTCGTGTATTTTTCAAATTAGAAAAATACAGTAGATTTGGTCAGTTATACCATTTCGCATCCTTCTAATGTTCGTGTATTTATTAAATTAGAAAAATGCAATAAATTTGACCTGTTGTACCATTTCGCGTCCATTTAATGTTCGTGTATTTTTCTAATTAGAAAAATACAGTAGATTTGACCAGTTATACCATTTCGCACCCTTCTAATGTTCGTGTATTTATTAAATTAGAAAAATACAGTAGATTTGACCAGTTATACCATTTCGCATCCTTCTAATGTTCGTGTATTTATTAAATTAGAAAAATACAGTAGATTTGACCCAGTTATACCATTTCGCATCCTTTTAATGTTCGTGTATTTATTAAATTAGAAAAATACAGTAAATTTGACCTGTTGTACCATTTCGCGTCCATTTAATGTTCGTGTATTTTTCAAATTAGAAAAATACAGTAGATTTGGTCAGTTATACCATTTCGCATCCTCCTAATGTTCGTGTATTTTTTTTTATTAAAAAAATACAGTAGATTTGTCAAGTTGTAACGTTTCGCATCCATTTAATGGTCGTGTATTGGGGGAGTTTAGTATATGCCCGAAAACAAAACATCCCTTTCAAGAAACAGCTACACAAACCTACCTACTTGCTTACCTACAGCTCTACGTGACTACACAAATGAGGTCAAAACACTTCGATTATTCTGTAGTCGAAATCTCAAAATACAACAACTATACATGAAATATTTCAACATTTTAGTTTATATTGACATATATATTTAGGCTATTGTTGATATAATTGTTTGAACTGAAAGAATTCAATCAGATTTTATTTACTGCGTCAGTAATGGAAGACAAACGATAAACTAAGATATTTCAAGAAGATAACAAAATTGTAAAATAAATCAAATTATATTGGACTAAATTTGTGAATTCAAAAACATTTTTTTTTTATTTATATATTTTTCTTCACGATTTTTTTATATTAAATAGTCGCAATTTAATGCGATTATCAATTTATATTCATTTTAAATTATTCTTTATAAATGTTATTTTTTCTACATCTCGAAACTACATTTTCAATTATTTTACGTATTTATATACCAAAACCAATTAAATATTTAAAATTGGAAACAAATTGATGGTATTTTTTAGATACAACAGAAATGCAGATAAAATGCTGTATTAAGTCGAAATTTTAGATACAACAGAAATGCAGATAAAATGCTGTATTAAGTCGAAATTTTTGTATTATCTAAAATTGAAAGATTTCTTCAAAGAAATCTTCATAAAAATATCTTGAAAGAAACTCATTGTATGTATTTGTTATAATTCAATTGTAATTCATCAAAAGTAACTTACCTTTTCATTCACCGATTAAAATAAAATCGAATGATCATCGCGTGCACTATGCAATTATATGCATATAACGTCATCTGTCCGTTAGACACATAATTTCTTGCAGTTTATGAAGAGTTTCTGTAAATGAAAATATTTATGCATGCATTAACACAAAAATAATAATACACAAAAACAACACGACACAAGCAATAATACAAAAATGATTTATGACAACAAATCAAGTGACACAAAAACGTTTACAATATTTAAAACTTTTATTCAAGTTAAAAAAGTCTAAATTACAAAGGTTTTTAAAATATTTGAAGGTATAAATTGACAGATTGACATACGATTTGTAGTGAAAACTACGCGGTTATTTTTTTAAGAACACGACGAAATTTCGTGTTACCGGCTCGTACGCGCGATGCAATATGGCGGCCATATTGAAAGCGTTGTTTCTCTCTTTGCACGCGCGACTGCAGCGCCATACAAAACAACATTGTTTAACAAAAGTATATCACCTCAACGAAAGGAGTATAAATATCTCATATATTTAAATTACGAATAATAGAAAAACATTGATTTTTTTGGCACTTGAGCAAGTTTGTTGAGAGTGACATTACCTGCAACGAATTTGGAATATGTAAACCACCTCAACAAAAAGAATATTCATTCAATACATTTTAATTATAAATATCATATAGACAATTTGTCCTTTAATAATTTAAGTTACACGCAATGAGAAAACTATCAAGGATTCAAAATAACACTAGAGCATCAAGTATACAAAATAATACCACATCATAAAAAATATATAGTAATTAGGAAGTTAATTAACTTTTTGAGACGACAGAGTATATTTTTATATATAAATGTCCATACTGACTTACCGTTTTGTTTCAATCGGGTCCGAAGACGAGAAATGAAATTATGGCGGGATAAACGAATAGAATACATTTTTCAATTATGATTTATTTCTTAAAGCTTTGTCAATTAAAATAAAGATTTAAAACAAAGTTATTTAAAGAATAAAAGTCGAAAGCTTATTTTTAATCAACGAAAGAAATGAACTATTATTAAAATTAACTATTAAACCGCAAATTAAAACTGTTTTCGAATTGCAATATAAATCAGAGCTCCGTCCTTCCACCGGGTCAAAAATGAAATGATATTTTTTTGCTGACCCAGCGGCAGCAATCACACGATATTTTGATTAAAATTTTAATTTGCAAGAATAAGACTGACAATACAACATTTTATTTTTTGTCCTACCGTGCTAAATAGAAATATAATAAATATCAACCTACTTTGCTTTAAATTAATGTTGTTTTTTGCATGACACGCGTCCTATAGTGTTAAAAGTTCCTAACTAAATTACTTTCAAATATGAAAAATTATTTATTTATTTAATAACAATAAACAAGTGTCCTTTACATAGCATAGTAAAACTTCAAAATCAAAAAGATACAGTATCAATAAATATCCTACAAAGAAAATCTTACAATTTGTGATACATAAGCTGATTCAAAAGCCGGTAGTTTCCAATAATCAGGATGATCGTCTCCTATTAAGTTTTTGCTAGTTTTAATCCATCAAGTATAAAACATTTGGATATTAAAGATTGATAAACAATGTATTGAGTACAGTTGGACAATGCTTCTGTAATGCGAAACAAGTTATTGTCTAAAAAATCCACATTTAAGTTTCAAATCATTCTGTTTTGGTGTATACTCGTATATCTTTCAAAATATGGTGTTTAAACTAACCAATGCACAACACAAGTAATCAACAATACGAGACTTAATACAATTTTAAAATGAAAAAAAAACACAACATCGAAAAACTACGAATAAAAATACACTTAGGTTAAAAAACAATGGAATAACCCCCCCCCCCCCCCCCCCTTCCACATTAAATACCTTAGATGAAGGTTATACTGAAGAAGGGCTCTCCTGAACTCAAAAACATCCACATTGAAAATATCCTTTATACAAGATATGGAATTAATCAATTGTTGGACTCTAACGATCGATAAAACGTTCATCTGTAGGTCACGAATTGCTATTGGCACACTTGATTTGTAAAAGGTTCCGTGTGTTTCTAGCAGGAGTTTGAAAACCAATTTGATCTAGTATGTTACATTGGAGCTGCTGTGAACGATATTGGTAACAATCTTATGTAGAAACATCAAATCTAATATAATCCTTCTTTCAGGTATAATTCAACAAGAGATGGTAGTCACGCGTGTTGTTCTAAATCTTTCAATTACATTGGAATGGATAAGATAATTAGATGGCCAAATTTTCAAACAATACCCAATACACAATAGTTCTTATTCGTGATAGGTAGTAATATATCACTTTATCTGATCATTTCTTACTCAATCAAACATTGTAGTACTACATATTCTACGCAGGACATACAATAAATGAGATATTGAAAGTAAAAATAAGAAATAATACTTTTATGTTTCTTAATTTTTGATCAAACACTGTTTATTCTACTTCATGTAAATGTATTTATAACCCTACCGGTTTCTGGGCTTTCATCAGGAAAGCATAAACAAATATTTTTTGTTACAAAAAGTGGAATAAACAGCGGTTGATAAAACAAATTACAATATCTTTAAACCTCCACATGGTTTATGGCTTAACTGTAAATAATATGTTTTTGGTTTGACCGCATTTAGATAATGAATTGCGAAAGACATATATACGAGTATATCTGAAATGAGTAAGAGGTAGACCGAGAGATTAATAGATGGAAACAGTCGAAGATATTTAAATTTATGGAAAGTGATCGATATGGGAACTGTGTGGATGAATAAAAAATCGTAGAAACCTTCTTTCTCAGCATACATAAATACCATCACACCGTTTCTCTGTGAAAGTAATCAGAGAGAATAGAGGGCCAGACTTGTCTATCGTGACACACGTCTTTCACCTTCTTCACATCCATATTACCTTCTCAAATAACTGCTGCGATTTCTCTGATTGTTAATTTTTCCATCTTTCAAAATATTAATTTGATCCAACTGTACTTTCCTTCGTATCTCTCTTTATCACGTATTCCACTCACATTTGCGCTGCATATATGTTTTCATAGTATTTTCTTCATTCATTCATTATATTAACCTAAATCATCTCAGAGTGATCTTCTTCTTCTTACTTAATACATCAGCCTTAGTTCTCATTCATCCCTAATATCCTCATTCTGTTCACAAGGGTTTCTATATTCGTTTAATACAGAGTTGGCCAAACAAAGGTCCGCGAAGTCCATTACGTGAAGTCCACTATATCCCGAAGTTTGTGAAACGAAAATTTCAACATTTTCTAGACATTGGAAGCATTTTATCAAGCATCCAGAAACCCTTTTGTTCAAATGTTGAATCTACAATCTAAAAATAAAAAAATGATTTGTAATGCGATGAAGTTCTTTTAGATGAAAGCGATATTAAGGATGTGAACAACAAACATGCAGCCTGACACGGAAAGTAATGTGGATTATATAAAACAGTTTCATATGTTCAACTAATTATTTATTAAATAATTGTAAGTGATTTGAAGTGCAATCAATGATTTATAATAAATATACTAACCATTCAGTTTAACTGGAATAGCTTTATTTATTTTTTGCCTTTGCGCACAACGGCTTCCATTAAACAGTATTTTTAGTGTATTTTTTTATGTTTTTGTAAGTTATTGTAATTCCTAGGAAAAAGCTGTAAAATCATAAATATTATACTATATGTTCCGCCCAAATAGTCATAAATGTCAAAATGGTTATATGGAATATCTGAACTTGTTAAGTTTTAGACATAAAATGTATAACATTTACTGTTTTTTAAACTAAACTTTTATAAAAAATATCCCAGGTATAATTCGTTGTACGGTTGTTAAATAAAATAAATACTCGTAAATATAGTTTATTCGTTGTAATTTATTTTTATCAAACACTGTTTATTCCACTTTTTTGTGACGGTATAACCCTACCGGTTTCAAGGCTTTCACCTCATCTTCTGGGGAGCGCAAACAAGACTCTTAGTTTATTCGCCTACATCCATACATCTCTTTATATGCACTATTTCTTATACTTCTTGCCTTCATTTGAAATTTCTCCAGCCAAATCATTTTACTACTTTCTCGGTGTACGTCTTCTTGGCTTTCTATTCGTTTCAGACATATATTTGTTTCGTAACTACATGCATAGCAATTGATTCTTTCAATATGGTCAAACCATCTTATGCTCCTTACTTTTAACTTTTAAAGTCTTTATATCGTAACATATGAATTAAATTAATTTATTGATCGATAAATTCATAAAGTAAACACTTGTAAAAATATATAGCTTCAGAAATAAATGATAAAAAAACAACGCAAACTAACTTAACTTTTTGATGAATTGGAAGTTTTTAAAAAGTGGCTTGAGAGAATCAGATAATAATGGTTCATGAAAAAACTAGCCTTTACGGTTAATTAAAATTATTTTTTTATATAAAAATTGTATTACATATATGCGAATTGTCACACCATATCCTTTGTGGAGCTGGCAAAGATAACAGACTTACAAACTTTTCTATCCATGCGCACAACTTTCACCTCCTCCACAATCATAGGTCGCGTCATACATAATCTTGTATCATTCATAATTCTCATTTAACTTTCTTTTAAAATCTGGTCCATTTGATCCACCCATGTTTTCCTTTTTATCTCTTTCACTCACACTTTGCACTTGTGACTTATACAAGTATACTCGCTTAGTCAATTCGTCAAAAATGATTATGTAAAAATAAAATTTCTTCTTCATAATTGGACGTTTGTATGCAAAATGACAAACTTACATTTTTCATGTTTGAGATAATCTAGGAAACATCCATAAACTTTTTAAGTATGAAACATTTTTTTTACAAGGCGGATTTTAATTTACTCGATATTTTTTACGAATTCAACAAAATTAATGAAATTCTGATAGAGAAAGTATCCACAACGAAGTGTATAGATGTGTCAGAAACGAAAATGTGTGATAGGATAAATGAAGTGGAGATCTGTTCTCTCCCAATAGGAACATGACGTAATGGAAATGATGATGGGAATGATATACGTCACATTACTGATAAGTTGGAATGGAATTTCAATAAATAAGTATTATTTTCTGTGAATGTTCGAGACATGCCAATGGAATTTGATTATGTCATTAACAGTATTAATGATCCCTTACCTTAGAAAGTTGTCAGGTGAATAATATATAAAGATCTCCAGTATATTTGGGTTCGTTGAGTGGCAATTTGTATTGTTTTAAATTATATGCATACATACTACCTTGATCAAAAAGTTTTAGGATTTATTTTTCGATTTATTCATAAAATCTAAAATACAAGTTTATTCAACAAAATCGATATGGCCCCTTCAAGTACTCCCCATCGACTGCACCGCACTTACGCCAGCGCTTGATCCAATCCTCGAAACACCGCTGGTACTCAATTTTCGGTATGTCCATCAGAGCCATCTTCGATTTTTTCATGACATCCTCTCGGGTGTTTTAACACGTTCCGCGAAGCGGTTTTTTAAGTCGGTTGAACAGGAAAAAGTCGCAGGGAGCCAGATCAGGTGAATTCGAAGGCTGCTGGATAGTAATCATGTTGTTTTTGGTCGAAAACTCATGGAAATCATGTCTTTCGCGATTTCAACGCGGTCCTTTTTTTGCATGAAATTGAGGTATTTCGGTACCAGTTTTGCAGCGACACGTCTGATGCCCAAATCACTAACCAAAATGTCTTGAGCGGATCCATAAGCGATGTTCAAGTCCTCTGCCAGCTCTCTAATGGTCAATTTGCGGTTTTCGGCCAACATTTCTTTGATGTTATCGATGTTTTCATCGGTTTTCGACTGCCACTGCGTTTGTCATACTCGACCGACTCACGACCACTTTTGAAGCGCTCGTGCCACCGAAAAACACTTCTCCAACATTTCCAAGGTCTGCGGACCGTTACATCCGTTTTTCACACAAAATTTAATGCAAACTCGTTGATGCCATTTTCAAACTTGTAAAAAATCGAAAACACGCACAAAGGTAGATGTAATCAGTACAGCGTAACTTTTACAAATTTCAAGCTATGACACTGAAATTTGAAGAAAAGAATTCCAATCGGGTGACTGACAGCGCCACACGGTAGCCGGTCCTAAAACTTTTTGATCAAGGTAGTACATCAAGGGTAGCTAAGATGCAATCCCTACTTTCAGCAGCATTTATCAAAACTTTCATCAAATACAGATCTATAAAGACAGTGTCGATGTTCAACGACGTCATTTTTAATGATGATGATATTCTCGAACATACAGAATCAATGTTTATTCGATATTTCAATAAACCAAATGTGTTTTTAGAGTTGGCCCCTTAATGCGTTAATACATTCGATGGGTGAGCAATAAAAGATAAAAACAAATTGAAGATTTTCGCAATCTGGGAAACATGTTTTCGAAATATGGTATAACAGAGAAAGGCATTGAAAGCTGCGTTATTGCAAATAACAAGAACGTTTATGGTAGAAAAGTTTTTGTTAGTAAATCAATCGCTTGATATTAAAATAAAAGGTTGATAAATAGTCCAAAGTCTGTTCATTGAAAATGAGGGACAAAAGTAGAATCAATGCATGCTTTGAATATAATTTTTAGTGTTATGATATTTGATCGAGTAATAAAAGATCTGTTTATTAGAGATGGGTGTTATAAGTAGAATTAAGAAAGGTCTTGAGATAGTTGAGGTACATTGAGAAAATGAATTTCGAAGGAATTATGAAACAAATGTATATGTTTGAAATTAATGAAGAGTGAGGAAGATATAGACCGAGAAAAAGTGGAAGGAGCTGGTGGGGAAGTTTTAACCGAGGGAAAGGTAAAAATAATGAGAAACAGGAGAGCTTGCATGATGAGATGTATAGATGTGGACAAAGCGAGAGCTTTGTGTATAGATCGAAAGTCGTGGAGATCTGTCTTTGCCTACTCTAAAAGAGCCATGGCATGATCATATATATTTTTTAGATATGTTTAAACGCAAGATAAACTCTGTACATATATTACATACATACCATCGAGCCGTTTCCTGTCAGAGTAGGCAGAGAGGCTAAGCGCTGACACGCATTTTTCGCCTCTTCTAAAACTATACATCTTATATTACAGCTCCTACAATTTATCTGACTTTATTCCAAATAGCATACACTTGATCCAACCATACTTTCTTTGATTTTTTTTCTACTGCGCCTTCAACTCACATTTGCACTGAATATTTGATTTGTTGTCTTTCTTCATTTATTCGTTCCACATGCCGAAACCATCTCAAAGTGCTCTTCTTAAGTTCACTCAACACAACAGCCTTAAGTTCACATTCATCCTAATCACATGCTGTATTCTGTCATACATTGTCACTCCGTGTAATCTTCTATGTTAAGTACACGCATTTCTACAGAATTTATTCGGCTTTTTTGACAATTATTCCACGTCCACGTTTCAATCCTATATATCAAAGTTGGTACTAAAATACTGTTGTGGACTATCATATCGGCAGATTTTTATACTTTCCGGTTCGAGTACATTACTTAAGTGCCCCATTGACTGTTTTCTATCGCTACACGATGTTCAATATCCCCCGTAATTGTTCCATCATCTGAGAAAATTCTGCCTAAATAGCAGAATTCTTCAACTTGTTCTAAATCTTTCATGTTCATCCACTTCTCACATTTACTTTGAAACCATGTGATAATAATTAAAATGTATGTAGGTATATCAAAACTGCATAAACATGCTACAATTGAAAAAAATGGAGTAAGGGCCCTATGATCTTCCACTGTTCATTGTAAAACACCCTTATACTATGTGACACACGATAATCCAATCTATTTAATGAATATTGTAGGGCTATTTTAGTGTGCGGTTTCATATGACTTACAACTTATTTGAAATAAATATTCAAATTTCGAACAGCTGCAGTAGAGTTTATCGCAACACGGGCAAACTTTATATTCAGGAAAAAGGCACCTAATACAAAAGTTTAACCATTTCTTTAATGTATATCAAAAATGGTTCAGTTCGTTGTACTATTTTTATACTTCAAGAAAAATTGTTAATAATACCGAAGTGCAGGGATGAACGTAGATTTCAAACGATGTTGCCATATTTATTGTTAAATGTTTTGGATGAAAAAATATATTTTTTATATTGAGATTATTCAAACTGGAACACTATTGTAGGTCAATTATTGTTAATTGGCGGCATACATATTAATTAAACATTGGCGACATATCATATATTAAATTTATTACTCTTCGTCTCTACTCATACCTCCCTTATAGTGTTTTCTTTACATTTGACTAAATTCCTTACTAAATATTTTCATATTTCCTCCCGCATTTACGTATACTCAACTTTCTGTCTTCTTTAATTTTGTTTGTTCTTCTCTAAGTTTGCTCTTATTTTCCTCAAACAGTCTTTTCGTTTTTATCATTATTTGTAATTTCTCTTTCTTTCCATTGCTACATCATTAACTCCTTTTCTTGCTTCTACAAATATTCTTCATGCTCTATTTTTCCCGTTCACGCTGTCTTTAACTTCCTTGTCCCACCATGCAACTTCCTTGTCCCACCATACAACTTCCTTGCCCCACCATGCAACTTCCTTGTCCCACCATACAACTTCCTTGTCCCACCATGAAACTTCCTTGTCCCACCATGAAACTTCCTTGTCCCACCATGCAACTTCCTTGTCCCACGATGCAACTTTCTTGTCCCACCATGAAACTTCCTTGTCCCACCATGCAACTTCCTTGTCCCACCATACAACTTCCTTTTACCATCGTGCAACTTCCTTGTCCCACCATGCAACTTCCATGTCTCACCATGCCACTTTCTTGCCTTACCATGCAACTTCCTTGCCCCACCATGCAACTTCCTTATCCCACCATGCAACTTCCTTATCCCCCCATGAAATTTCTTGTCCCACCATGCAACTTCCTTGTCCCACCATACAACTTCATTTTACCACCATGCAACTTCCTTGTCCCACCATGCAACTTCCTTGCCTTACCATGCAACTTCCTTGCCCCACCATGCAACTTCCTTGTCCCACCATACAACTTCCTTGTCCCACCATGCAACTTCCTTGTCCCACCATGCAACTTCCTTGTCCCACCATGCAACTTCCTTGTCCCACCATGCAACTTCCTTGTCCCCCCATGAAACTTCCTTGTACCACCATGCAACTTCCTTGTCTCACCATGCAACTTTCTTGCCTTACCATGCAACTTCCTTGCCCCACCATGCAACTTACTTATCCCACCATGCAACTTCCTTATCCCCCCATGAAATTTCTTGTCCCACCATGCAACTTCCTTGTCCCACCATACAACTTCCTTTTACCACCATGCAACTTCCTTGCCCCACCATGCAACTTCCTTGTCCCACCATGCAACTTCCTTGTCCCACCATAAAAATTCCTTGTGCCACCATGCAACTTCCTTGCCCCACCATGAAACTTCCTTGTCCCACCATGCAACTTCCTTGTCCCACCATGAAACTTCCTTGTCCCACCATGCAACCTTGACTGTGTCGCAGAGATCTTTTGCTGTGTCCACTAATATATTGTTCATACTTATCCATTTTTCTTTTTCTTCATTCTTATTTTTTAACATATGTATTTCAATAGTCAATCCATCACCTACCCCGGCAGGGCTATAGCGTAATGGGATGTACTCGTAAAACAATTATCATGCAGTGAATCTGCTAAGATAATAGTCCACAACCATAAATTGGTGTCAACTTTGTTGTACGGAAGTGAAACGTTGACATTGAAAAGGACTTAGATGAGCCTCTGGAATAAATGTGCGCTTTGAGAAGAATACATGGAGAGACAATGTATAACACCACATTTCAAACGCATCTATTCTGCGTCTCTCGCTTGCTTTCAGAGTTCGAGTCTCCGCGCAATACATGAATATTGCGAAGACGGCAGATTTGATTAACCACGTTTTCGTCATAATGAAAAAAGTACAGTTTGGGTAATTTATATGTTAATCGATATTTTTTTGATGTGTGTCATAATCAGTTATCACAGATTATGTATTGTTCTTTCTTAAGTATCAATTTAGTTTATATCGAGTTATCGTGTAGTCAACATAGCGCTGCAAAACACATGGCACAGAGTGACGTTTTATGATTTGTAAATGTTTTTCGGTGTTTCATCAGAACGCGTTAGTTGAGACTATTCGAAAGTTTAATTAATTTTGTTATTAATGTTACTTTGTCTTGTTAATAATTGTTGATTCAACCTTTGTCTCTTTGTATTCGAGTTCTTGAATCACCATTTTATCTTACGATTCTGTGTCTGAAAAGTGTTCATTCGAGATGTGGAACTTCCAATAGGGCGTGGAATTACGAGTGTTTGACGTTGATGGCACCAGTGACGTGGATGATCTGTCTTTTAGTGTTAATGTATTGTATATAGGTGGCGTTTGCAGCACCAGGAAGGAGGTTAAAGTAATCCCTTTTTGTGAGACCTAATCAATATAGTAGATAAAAGTGTATTTTTTCGTCATTTAAGAACTAGTCTATTTTGTTTTTGCAATCGTTCTATCATTATTGCGCAACATTCATGCAATATTAACATATATTAGTCACCTTTATTTCTGATAAAAGTTCGTTCGGTATTATACTTGAGAAAATGTAGCATGGTCTCGGGACAGCTCACAAATTTGCCCCAATACAACCTTGTAATAACGTTCAGTAATTTTAATTGTTTTATCAACTTCAACGCCTCAATTCTAGTAAATAGCAAGTTATTTAGGTAAATACGTTACATAATGTTGTATTGGGGTAAATTTGTGAGCTGTCACATGACTCATCCTAGAATTTCCGAACTATAGTAATATTTCTGTTGGATCGGTTATTGTCTCTTTCAGTGCTATGATTGGCGTGTACAGCTTTAGAAAGCACTTGAAGACAGCTCTTTTTGGTAAGTTTTATCAAAATGTTTGATTATACAGGGTGTCCCGTAACTCAAGGTCAAGCCGGTATTGTGACATGATTTTTTTTATACATTAAATACATTAATTAATTATTTACTCCTTTAAAAATAATTTACTGTATTTAGTGATTACACTTTTCAATGTAGCGTCATATTAACTTACGTCGAATGGTGACTATCTGTCTTACTGTAGTTCATGTCAAATGGAGACACTAGCTGTCTTACTCTAACTCGTTCATGCGCTGCATCATTTGTCTCGCTTAAACGTGTTGAATTTGATTATTGAAAAGTGTTATCATTGTACAGATATAATTTTTTTCAATTATTTTTAAAGAAGTATTAGGTATGTATTGCACCATTTTAAAATTCTGACTAAACAGGCCATCTTTTGATGTAACTTGTCAGGTTAGCGTACTACATTATTTTTACAGTATGATGAATTAAAGTTAGCTGATAAAAAACATTAATTTTTATGATCGGACAAAAACATTTTTTTTTTCGAACCTGAAGTTTTTTTTTGTCTTATATCGGACTTCTATTGATAGCAGGGTTATCTAGGATTGCGATACAACCATTAAAATCATAAAATATGGCAATATGTAGTCACAGCATACAAACATTTAGCGCAGGATAGCTACTTTCACAATTCTCAAAAAATGCCTATAACTCGAAAAGTATAAGGCTTTTGTAAGATTTTTTTTAACTCTGAACCGTCATAATCTGGCCTTTTCCTCGATACCGGCTTGACATCGAGTTAAGGGACACCCTGTATATGAATACTAAACAAACCTTTATGAGAGATTTTATCAAAATAGTATATAACAGTGTATTTTTCGTCATTTTAACTAGTCTATTTAGCTTTTGCAACCGTCCTATCATTATTGCGCAACATTTAATGCAATATTATATTAATCACCTTCATTTTTTATAAAAGTTCGTTTTGTGTAGTAATATTTCAATTGGAACGGTTGTTGCCTGCCTCAGTGTTATAGGTGGCGTGTGCAGCTTTAAGAATCACTTGAAGACAGCTTTTTTTGGTAAGTTTTATCAAAATATATAATTATATATAAACATTAAACATATATACTATTATATATTATTTTAACTAGTCTATTTAGCTTTTGCAATTGTCCTATCATTATTGCGCAACATTTAATGCAATATTATATTAATCACCTTCATTTTTTATAAAAGTTCGTTTTGTGTAGTAATATTTCAATTGGAACGGTTGTTGCCTGCCTCAGTGTTATAGGTGGCGTGTGCAGCTTTAAGAATCACTTGAAGACAGCTTTTTTGGTAAGTTTTATCAAAATATATAATTATATATAAACATTAAACATATATACTATTATATATTATTTTAACTAGTCTATTTAGCTTTTGCAACTGTCCTATCATTATTGCGCAACATTTAATGCAATATTATATTAATCACCTTCATTTTTTATAAAAGTTCGTTTTGTGTAGTAATATTTCAATTGGATCGGTTGTTGCCTGCCTCAGTGTTATAGGTGGCGTGTGCAGCTTTAGGAAGCACTTGAAGACAGCTTTTTTTGGTAAGTTTTATCAAAATATATGATTATATATAAACAGTAAACATATATATTATAATATATTCCACCCAAAGCCGAATGTGTTACTGTTGTATATCGGAAGATCTACAAATATTTATTAGTAGTAAAGTCGTCCCTTGATATGTTTTCTGCGGTCTTTTTACCAAATATGTTTTTCTGAACTGTAACATTATCGGTCTCGATCCCCTGCGCGCAATTAACGCGTGGCGAGCGTTAAGCTAGCATAAAGGAGAGTAACATTACAAATAGATGACTTGTATAGTGCTGTTTCGTAATGCAATATCATCTCTTAGCACTAAATAAATTAAGGTGTAGTGATGCCTAAATGTTGATTGAAACTGTATGCCAGTAAGGATAGAAAGGCGGTTGCTGCGGTTATTAGATAGACTGACGACATAAGCGGTCGAATCGAGGTGCTTGCGATGTGCGATGGACTAAACATAAGGAATGCAAAATGAGCAAATATATTTTCGCCTGAAGCGTAATACTGTGTTTTTTTTTATTTCTACAAAGTTTTAACAGTCAACAAGGAATCTCTTTACCAAGAGTTATTGAAGTCATACCGGAATCTCCGAGGATTGAGTGGCAACCATTCACCCATTCTTTGTACCGATGCTGTACATATTTTTTTTGTTTGGTAGAACTTGGTTGAAATAAAACACAGTATGAAGTTTCATATGAGATAATGTATTTCAGTTCATTTTGCGCCCTTTATATATGGTAAATTATATACGTCGCAAACATATCGGTCTGACCGCTTATGCCATCGCCCTTCCCTAGCTCATTCTTTGCCAAGTAGTCATTGCACGCGGGGGTCGTTCGATACATGCTAATCGGCCGGATTGAACTTATTCAGTTTTATCCAAGCCGTCCGATCCATAATGATGCGATAATACGAGGACCATACAAAATTACGTTTCATTACATTGCAACGCTTTTATAATGTTATTTACAAGCATGCATTTAAATTAATAATCTACACATATCATATGTGACGCATACGTCCGATACAACTCCGAAAGGGAAACAGTGTGTATATATGGTATATAACATAATTCAGAATGATTTATTTTCACCCTATCAAGTGTTCCGAGTCAACTATAACTCTACAATTGACCTGATCACGTCAGTTGACTCCTTGTTTGCCTGTTAACCGAATCAAAATGTCATTTATTCCAGTTTCTTGGAACGTAAGCGTGAAACCATAATCTAATTCTGTTATATTCATTTGAGGCAGAATTTAAAAATGTAAGTATACAATTTTAACGTGAAAAAAATAAGGTTTCTCCATTTCGCGCAAATCTTCATTTGAATACCAATTTTAAAACATTCCATAAATCTTTTTTTCTCTCCGTTTAGTGAATTTATTTATAGTCAATTTAGCGTAAATCTTAATATGAATTCTAATTTTAAAACATTCAATACATCGATTTTTATCCAGAAAACAAATTTATTGATTGTCAAATGCGCGCTAATTTTCATTTGAATTCTAATTTTAAAACGTTCCGTGCATCAATTTTTTTCCGAACGTGAATTTTTCGATTGCCCATTTCATACGAATATTAATTTGATTTCTAATTTTAAAACATTCCATTCATACATTATTTTTTGTTTCGAAAATCGAATTTTTTAATGTCCTTTTGGCGCAAATCTTCATTTGAATTCCAATTTTAAAACATTCCATTTATGCATTATTTTTTGTTTCGAAAATCGAATTTTTTTAATGTTTTTGGCGCAAATCTTCATTTGAATTCCAATTTTAAAACATTCCATTTATACATTATTTTTTGTTTCGAAAATCGATTTTTTTAATATCCTTTTCGCGCAAATCTTCATTTGAATTCCAATTTTAAAACATTCCATTTATACATTATTTTTTTTTTCGAAAATCGAATTTTTTAATGTCCTTTTGGCGCAAATCTTCATTTGAATTCCAATTTTAAAACATTCCATTTATGCATTATTTTTTGTTTCGAAAATCGAATTTTTTTAATGTTTTTGGCGCAAATCTTCATTTGAATTCCAATTTTAAAACATTCCATTTATACATTATTTTTTGTTTCGAAAATCGAATTTTTTAATATCCTTTTCGCGCAAATCTTCATTTGAATTCCAATTTTAAAACATTCCATTTATACATTATTTTTTGTTTCGAAAATCGAATTTTTTAATGTCCTTTTGGCGCAAATCTTCATTTGAATTCCAATTTTAAAACATTCCATTTATGCATTATTTTTTGTTTCGAAAATCGAATTTTTTTAATGTTTTTGGCGCAAATCTTCATTTGAATTCCAATTTTAAAACATTCCATTTATACATTATTTTTTGTTTCGAAAATCGAATTTTTTAATATCCTTTTCGCGCAAATCTTCATTTGAATTCCAATTTTAAAACATTCCATTTATACATTATTTTTTGTTTCGAAAATCGAATTTTTTAATGTCCTTTTGGCGCAAATCTTCATTTGAATTCCAATTTTAAAACATTCCATTTATGCATTATTTTTTGTTTCGAAAATCGAATTTTTTTAATGTTTTTGGCGCAAATCTTCATTTGAATTCCAATTTTAAAACATTCCATTTATACATTATTTTTTGTTTCGAAAATCGAATTTTTTAATATCCTTTTCGCGCAAATCTTCATTTGAATTCCAATTTTAAAACATTCCATTTATACATTATTTTTTGTTTTCAAAATCAAATTTTTTAATGTCCTTTTGGCGCAAATCTTCATTTGAATTCCAATTTTAAAACATTCCATTAATCGATTTTTTTTTCCAAAAATCGAATTTGTTTTTTTTTCATTTCCGAAATTTTCATTTCCGTTACATGCATATTTCGTTAAAATAGAATCCGTAAAGCGAGGAGTGGGTGCAGTTTGAAGTTGTCTAAAAAAACTTTAATAAAGTATAACGACAATACTTTTTTTATGTCAATATTAAATTAAAACAAAGTTTATATTTATTGTTACCAATTTATTGGTATGCTATTAAAAATGCATTCCATATATTCACGACATTTGTCTTAATTAAGAGTCTTCAAATATCAATGCGTTGAGTTTTTTAGTGTCGCTATGGTTGCAATTGAGCTCTATGGTACTAAAAATAAAACCGCGGTATTAAATGAAAGAATAATAATTAAAAAAATGCTTTAGCGTGTTTTGTAACGAATACGTGGATTAATTTGGGATGAATGTGTTTAATTAATTGCGAACCATAAATTGTATTGCATTGCATTACACTTTCTTTGTATACAGTACAACTTGGCGGGCCTATTGCCATGTGGCAATATCTTTCAGATGACCTCCATGGTCAGGTGGTAAGACGCTTGTCTGCCAATCCGGAGGTTGAGGGTTCGGTCCCCGCTGGAACCAAGATTAAAAAAAATATATTCCAGTCTGATTTTTGATTAGGGCCTATTAAAACATATTTCTGGTTGGTTGGAAGAGATTGCCACATGGCAATAAACTCACCAGGTTTTAAAAAATTATAAAGACGAATGAAGTGAAGATAAGAGCTTTTTTTTTAAATCTGGTTTTCAACGGAAATCGAATCCGCAACCTCCGGGATGAGAAACGAGCGTCTTACCAACTAAGCCACGGAGGTCGTCATGAAGAAGATCATACTAAGAAAGAAGAAATACTAATAAATCAAATATGTAACGCCAATCAATGCTCGGCCTGGGTGGCTGCTGCTCAATGCACGGAGATCTCGGCTCGGTGCATTGAGCAGCAGCCACCCACCTATTTCTACAGTTCTTTGTACCGGTGCCGTACAAGTCTTTAAATTTTGAATTGTTTTACACATGTTTTTTTGTACTTGTTATATTTGGTCCTTGTACGACTAAGCAAAACCTGTAATATGCAAAGGACGGGGAAAAATAAATCAATAATTATTATTAAATAAATGGAGTTTAATTTTTAACATAGTTTCCTAGTAACTTGATGTATATTACTGTCCTTGAATTTGTCTGGGAACCCTGTAAGATAAATGGGATATTTTTATCTGTCACTTTCATTCTTCTCTAATGGGGGACAGAACCCATAAATATCGCCATCTATTTCGGGACCCCTTACCCTACCTTCGTTCCAACGTTCTGGATTACCTGCACATGGCCGATACCTGCGGCCGATATCTCTTAATGACTTGAGTTTCGTTCAGTTTTTGAAAAAAGCCCCGTCTTACTCGTAACATTATAGTACTAATTGAAAAGACCTCGTGGGTGTTCTTACATTGCGCCCAATTATAGATATAGACTGATTGAGAGAGTGGGCCGAGAGGCAAACTCGAGGATTTTTATGTAGGTAAGTACTTACATAAAATTCTTAAATATTTTAATAACCAGCAAAAAAGTTTTCACAAATTTATTGAACAAAATGTAACGTAATTATAATAAACGGACTAATAAAATATTGTTTTTTTAACAATCTATATTTATTTATAATAATCACGGGTAATAAAACGGAAACAAAATGTAGCAGAACAGTGATAAACGTGCACTGGATACGCTGCCGAATTATAACCGCGTGGCTTCACAACAGAGGCCACCGAATGCGAAGTTATAGGAGCGCCACGTACGGTCGTATCTCGTAACTCCGTAACTCGGCGATCAGCAGTTTCGTTATAGCGCGTACTTTGGAATTTTAAAGAATTTGATTTTACATTGTAAAATCCATTCTTAGCTCGCGGGCTGTGCAAAAAGAGGTGGCAGGCCGGATTCGGTCCGCGGGCTATAGTTTGAGACCCCTGCTTTAAACCATAAGCGAAGAAAAGTGCATCATCTCTGTCTACGATATAATCTGCATTGCAAAGAATAAGTTTTAATTAAAATTAAAATTAACTCCACTATAATTCGTATGCAAAGACTTGGAAATGAGTTTTGCAACAATTTAGATATTTTTAATATAAGTGTATATAGTATTCGCCAGAATATCACAACAATGTTTTGAAATAACTACTAACTTTGTGCTCTCCTTTATTAATATAAATAACGTAATATAAACAAAACATTAAGGACAATACTTTGCCTCTGGAGTTGAGTAACCCTGCATCAACATGTGGAAGGTTTTGATTCTGCAAAGCAACTTGCATCTCGTTCTACAAGTGAGCCCATGTGTTTTCTATATCTCAAGATCTACCCATAAAATTCTCGAAAAATCCAATTCTTCTTATTATATGTAAGCGTTGTTCCACTAATAACAAATCTTAGTTATTTACCACTATAACATAATATGTGTTGCACAATTACGTAAGTCTAACATACTTGGCTAAATTTGGTAATATTTTGTAATAAACATGCATTGAATTTAAATATACATATTGATTTTAAATAATGACTGTACAATTATTACATTGTTATATAGTATAACTACTGCTTTTTGTATCTCCATGTTAGTTTAAGATAAAGTTTTGTATTTTTGTTAATAATTTTAAGTACCCGTATTAACTTGGCATAAGTGCATTTGTACATGCATACAAAAGGCACTGTTGTGTCGTAAATCAAATAAATAAAAATAAATCCCCCAGGCCAGGGTCCCTGCCTCCGAGCGAAGCTAGCGGCTGCGACTTGGCAGTGCCGGGCATGCACCCGCATTCCGAGAATCTGGATGACGGGCGGCAGACGGAGTAAAGGGCATGGCGGGGGTTGAGGCGCTACGTTACCAGAGTCACGTATCAACCAGGGCTGTACTGGACTCGACATTTATTTTCTTTTTCTTTTTAAGACAAGATTAACACTTGTCTTACTGTGCTAAAAAATCCGCTTGATAAGGAATACACGAAGTATGAAGACCCTGCAATCAGTATATTTGGAGAAAAAAAAAAAAAAAAGTCCTTGTCACTCGCTGTCCATCACAGGGCGTCAAGTGTTAAATAGGCAGATTTTTTTTGTAGCATCGATAGGTAAACTCGAAACCGTCAAACGTCTAACAGTAGATTAGACGTTTGTCTTCCACACTGGTCACTTCGGTCTCGAAAAAGAGTTTCAAAGGTTCAAAAAGTATTTTCTGATTATCATCATCTCAAGATTCAAGACTGAAGCACTTCCTAACTAACTCAATCTATTAAATAAATGTGGGAGTTTGAGAGACTTCAATGTCACTAACATGAGCACCATTTGTTATAATATAACAATAATTGTTATATTAATGTCGCGGTTGCTGGGAATCGTAGTCGAGGATCCCCTCGCCAATTCAAACGTTAATTTTGTTGGAAAGCGAAGCTGTGGTGTGGAGTTTTTTTCATATCTTTTTCTTTTACTCCTCTTTTAAGTAAGTAAGTCGTTGCACACCAGCAAACTCACCGGCCACACCGCTGTATTGAATGCGATGACACACTTGAAATATATTTCAATAATCCTATAATAACTTGTTTCCCTTCACCCATCATGAGACACTGGAAAGATATATATTTGACATAGGTCTTTCCAGTGTCTTAGCAAATATATTTGACATATGTCTTTCCAGTGTCTTAGCAAATATATTTGACATATGTCTTTCCAGTGTCTTAGCAAATATATTTGACATATGTCTTTCCAGTGTCTTAGCAAATATATTTGACATATGTCTTTCCAGTGTCTTAGCAAATATATTTGACATATGTCTTTCCAGTGTCTTAGCAAATATATTTGACATATGTCTTTCCAGTGTCTTAGCAAATATATTTGACATAGGTCTTTCCAGTGTCTTAGGGAATATATTTGACATAGGTCTTTCCAGTGTCTTAGCAAATATATTTGACATATGTCTTTCCAGTGTCTTAGCAAATATATTTGACATATGTCTTTCCAGTGTCTTAGCAAATATACAATATTTGACATATGTCTTTCCAGTGTCTTAGCAAATATATTTGACATATGTCTTTCCAGTGTCTTAGCAAATATACAATATTTGACATATGTCTTTCCAGTGTCTTAGCAAATATATTTGACATATGTCTTTCCAGTGTCTTAGCAAATATACAATATTTGACATATGTCTTTCCAGTGTCTTAGCAAATATATTTGACATATGTCTTTCCAGTGTCTTAGCAAATATACAATATTTGACATATGTCTTTCCAGTGTCTTAGCAAATATATTTGACATATGTCTTTCCAGTGTCTTAGCAAATATACAATATTTGACATATGTCTTTCCAGTGTCTTAGCAAATATATTTGACATAGGTCTTTCCAGTGTCTTAGCAAATATATTTGACATAGGTCTTTCCAGTGTCTTAGGGAATATATTTGACATAGGTCTTTCCAGTGTCTTAGCAAATATATTTGACATATGTCTTTCCAGTGTCTTAGCAAATATATTTGACATATGTCTTTCCAGTGTCTTAGCAAATATACAATATTTGACATATGTCTTTCCAGTGTCTTAGCAAATATATTTGACATATGTCTTTCCAGTGTCTTAGCAAATATACAATATTTGACATATGTCTTTCCAGTGTCTTAGCAAATATATTTGACATATGTCTTTCCAGTGTCTTAGCAAATATACAATATTTGACATATGTCTTTCCAGTGTCTTAGCAAATATATTTGACATATGTCTTTCCAGTGTCTTAGCAAATATACAATATTTGACATATGTCTTTCCAGTGTCTTAGCAAATATATTTGACATATGTCTTTCCAGTGTCTTAGCAAATATATTTGACATATGTCTTTCCAGTGTCTTAGCAAATATATTTGACATAGGTCTTTCCAGTGTCTTAGCAAATATATTTGACATAGGTCTTTCCAGTGTCTTAGGGAATATATTTGACATAGGTCTTTCCAGTGTCTTAGCAAATATATTCGATATAGGTCTTTCCAGTGCCTTACCATGTTTAAATATACTCGCAAATCTTGAAGATTTATAAATCAATATGAAAATATGTAATTTTTTCGTATAATGTTTTAGAATTCTCAATTCTGAAGTGTTGTATTGTAGATTATTTTGTTGTTATGCATAAATTATTCACCTTACATTTATTTATTTTGTAATTTTTCAATTTTTTTTCTACTAAAATCTTTATTGTGCCTACAATTATTATTTTCATATATTAAGGTCATTTATTTTTGTTTTACAATACATAGAGACTTCTTGTTTTGTGTTTCATATTTTTTTTACTATTTTTATTATCTTATGTTTTGAAGTTAATTTGTGCTCTTTTTTATGAATTTTGTTTGCTAGCTAAAATGATTTAAATTATGTTGGATTTTTTTCCTTCTTATTTGTAAAGGCTACTTCCATTAATAATGAACAAATAAATTAAAAATAAAACTTTTGCAATATAAGATGTGCATTTGATTAGATCTTTATTATACAAAAATAAAATTGATTCAGTAAAATGTGAAAAACACATTTGAAAATGTGCATTTTAAAAATATTTTACTACCCACTGATGTTTTACTGTGACAATTTATAATTTTTAAGTAGTTTTTTGAAATGTTTCAAAACATTTATTTATTTAATTGATTATTGCCAGGCGGCAATCTCTTCCAACCAACCAGACAAAAGTACATGAAGCAAGTTACGTGGAAGCATAAATCATTCAAATGACTATCCATCCCCACGAATTCCATAAACATATACGTTAGCACATGCCCACGAACTCCACAAAGACGGACAATCACCCGAACATTATTTTTCATACAAAGTGAGATATCATCAATCAAAAGGAAAGGAAGGGATGGTGGAGAGGAAAGTAAAAGAAAAATCAGGAATGAAACACGTTATTTTACTGACTAGAAATTAAGAGGTTTTTCAGTCGCTTCTTAAAGCATGCCAAGGACGGTGCGAGTCTTATATTGGTTTGTAACTGATTCCAGAGTCTCACTGCATAGACAGTAAAGGACGACGTAAAGAAAGAGGAGCTGTGAACTGGAAAGGACAATAAACAATCTCTGTTTGAGCGTAGCGCTAATCCATGATTGGAAAGACGCTGAAAATTTTCGGCGAGATCAGAGGGTGCGGCGGTACAGTTAAGGATATTATACAATAGAGACACGTTGTGAATTTGGCGTCTATTTCTAATATTCAACCAATTCAATGCCTTCTGGTATGAAGTTATATGATCGTACTTACGTAGGTTGAAAATGAATCTTAGACACACATTTTGAAGCATTGTTGTGTAAAATAAAATAAATTTTTCAACAATATTTACTTAAAGAACCAAATCGCAATATTAGAAAATGTGTTAGATTTTAGCATTAAAAACTACTTGTTTATAAAATTGTTTACATCAATAATGTTTTAAAATGTTTCCAGTTTGATTGATTACTAAATGCGTTATCATAGACTTGACGCGGTTATTAGTGGAGGTAAAGAATTCTTTGAATTATATACCAATATACGTATAATAACCATGCTATGGTAATCTCTTGCAACCAACCAGAAAGATTTTAAAGATGATTTTAAATGCGGGATACCTGTGGGTTTTGAACCCTTTGAACTAGACTTTTAACTAGAATTTGAACTAGGCAACGGATAGGTGAGTTAGATGTATGTGAGATATATATAGTATAGTAATTATTCATGTTGTTTATAGTTAAGGCATTAACGTTGTGGAGGTTTGTAATTTGTAGAAGACATTGTAATTTATTTTTATCAAACACTGTTTATTCCACTTTTTTGTAACGGTATAACCCTACCGGTTTCAAGGTGCACACCTCATCTTCAGGGGAGCACAAACAAGACTAAATTCTGGCCGAACTGGTACCGATATACACGCTTCAACGGCTGGGGGCTGAGGGGTGAGGGAGGCTGGGGACGATTTCAGCCAAGAGCGGAGAGATATTTGCGATATAACTGTTCAACAGATGTTCGAATCGATGAGCTGACTTAGAAATTTCTACGACCTCTAATCATCGATCTGAACATCTGTTGAACAGTTATATCCCAAAAATCTCTCCGCTCTTGGCCGAAATCGTCCCGTGCCTCCCTCAGCCCCCAGCCGTTGAAGCGTGTATATCGGTACCAGTTCGAACAGCATTTAGTCTTGTTTGTGCTCTCCTGAAGATGAGGTGTGCACCTTGAAACCGGTAGGGTTATACCGTCACAAAAAGTGGAATAAACAGTGTTTGATAAAAATAAATTACAATAACATTATTCAAGTCTTCTCATGCATTTGTGGAACGAGATATTGACAGGCGAGTTGCAATAGGAGACAAAGTGACTGGAATACTTAATAAAATAAATAAATAAATATAAGTTTATTGATAACAACATAGTATGTACATAATATATTTTAATACACTCCAAAAACACATAAATGACATATATTTAAACGAAGCTAAATGCTTAAATGATTGACAACCTCCGTGGCTTACTTGGTACGATGCTTTACTTCCAACTCGGGAGGTTGTGGATTGGATTTCCGCTAGTAACTTGTTATAAAAAAAAGGTATATAGTCTGGTTTTCACTCAAGACTTCATAAATATATTTCTGGTTGGTTGCAGGGAATTACCACATGACAATAATCCCATAAGGTTGTGCTGTATGCAGAGAAAGTGTTACACATGATTCGCTCGGGCGCTACTATGGCTGCCAGACGTGATTTGTTTAATATTAGTGGATTTGAACCTCTTACTGGAGGGTCCTTGAGAGACTAAAATAATAAAATTTTAATAAGAGAAACAAAAATATCTGTATGAGATGTATGCACATGGCAAAGAAAAAAATACTAAAGATGACAAAGAAGCGATCTACGCAGTTTTAAAGCATTTTAAAAAATTTGCTGTGATAGTCCACAATAGTGTTTTGGTGCTAGCTTTAATGTATGGGAGTTAATAATATAACGGAAATTAACTACGAATATACAGTACCCGGCGGTAAGTAATACACATCGGGTTTAAAAAAAAGATTGTCGGCCATAATCGGGTAACTTCGGCTTTGTAGAGCGTCGTTTCTGTCGCACAATGCGACTGACAAATCGCGACGGAATACGTGACGACGCTCTACAAAGCCGAAGCTAGTCGATTATGGCCGACAGAATAATATAACGGAAATTAACTATGAATATACAGTACCAGGTGGTAAGTAATACACATCGGGTTTAAGAAAAAGATTGTCGGTCATAATCGGCTAACTTCGGCTTTGTAGAGCGTCGTTTTTGTCGCACGATGCGACTGACAAATCGCGATGGAACACGTGTATGAATGACAGAGATGACGCTCTACAAAGCCGATTATGGTCGATAGTCTCTTTCTTAAGACCGATGTGTATTATTTACCGCAGAGTACTGTACATTATTTGATATTTCTAATAAACCTAAGAAATGTTTTGTAGGTTAGTGCCTTTTTGTACATAAATGCATCAAAGCAGGTAAAATGGGGATTGCAATGCGACCCTGTAGGATTATGAACCCAAGCACTGCCTGCATAATACCAGCCAATAGCCGCCTTGCAACCGTCTCATAGCCCATAAGGCCCACACAAAGCATTTCACCCAGACCTCAAACCTTAATACGCCTTCCCATAACTTAAAAAGAAATATTTATTTATCCTAACACATTGAAATTTCTATTCACACTATGTAATAGTTTCAATTAATGGTTAAAAGTATTATATAATAACACTTCGTAATAAAGTGTACTCGTATATACGTCTGCACGGTATGGCGCTGAACTTAACACTATACTCAAGAAAATGTAGCATAGTCCCTTTAAATAGGCCAAGGTCCACTATGAATTAATACTAATTACGAACATTTAATTTTATTTGTAAAAAAAAATCGAAAATCCAATTATCGTATACCACATCCCTAGCCAATGCAGACTAACGTAGTGATTGACTTTTGACGAACGTCGCCAAATATTATTTGATTTTAACAAACTGCCAAATTTTTGGTAATTTGTAATAAGATGTATTAATTTATCATTATTGTTAGTTTTATGTAACAATATTTACTTAAATAACTTGCTATTTATAAGAATCGAGGCTTATATTAAAGTTGATAAAATAATTAAAATTACTGAACGTCGTTACAAGGTTGTATTGGGGCAAATTTGTCAACTGTCATAGGACCCATTTTAGAATTTCTGAAGTATAGACACGTTCCTATCTCTTGCAAATATATGTTATCTGAACACATTTACCCTTTGTTCCTACACTCTCAATTGAAATGAGATGAAGATATTTTTTCACCAAAATGTGTATATTAAGGAGTCATAAGGAACAAATTCTTTAGGTACATTTGCTTTAGGAAAGAACGAGGCCACTACTCATGTATATCTCCTGGATATCTCCACCGTCCTGTCCCTCATGTCTGAGGATGGCGACAGCCAATGATGACCATTTTAATGGTAACGTCCATCTGGACCTGTCCCGGGTCGACCGGAGAACATTCAATATTGAAAATCCCGTCGCAGGACACTCCATCTGGTCGGGAGTCTTCCTCCAGATTTCGTTCCTTCGACGCTTCTGACGACCATACGTTTCTCCAGGCTATTCAGGTATATTCTCATGATTTGGCCGAAATATTGCAAGACACGTTACATACATAATCTTCTTCTTCTTCCCAGTGTCATGTCAGCCCCCCCCCCCCCCCCCCCCCAACGTTGAGTATCACCCGAGAGTCGACATCTTTGTCCCCGGCAGCTCGAAAAAGATCCCCGACGTTCCTTATACCAGTCCAATCACGTATATTGCGGAGCCAGGAGATTTGCCTCCTGCCAACACCTCTTCGACCCTCTATCTTGCCTTGGATGATCAGGTCTAGTAAATTGTACTTTTCTCCTCTAAGTACATGACCCAAATAGGATACCTTTCCGATTTTAATATTAGTCGGCAACTCTCTATCAACTTTGGCTCTTTGAAGAACCCTTGTGTTGCTGACCATATCCGTCCAGGGTATCCGTAGCATCCTCCGGTGCATCCACATTTCGAATGCTTCCAGTCGGTTCATACTACCAACTTTGAGGGTCCATGATTCCACTCCATGCAATAACACTGACCAAACGTAGCATACATAATGACGATCCTTCAGTTTGAGTCCAGCTAAGATGGACATATTTGTCCTCATGGCTGTCCATGGTATCCGGGGCCTTCTGCGCCAACACCACATTTCAAAGGCATCGTCTTTCTTTGAAATACTGCATTGTACAATGTACAAATTATCTGAATAAAATATTGAAAAAAGCGAGTTTTTTTCCATCTACTCCCGACTTACGAAATAACGATAGTCTCTTGATTTCTAGCATCGATAATATCCTAGACCAGGGGTGGCGAACCTTTATCTTCAAGTGTGCCTAAGAATATTCACAATTCTTCAAAAAAAATTTGCGTATCCTAAATAATACGGAAAAAAACAATAGGTTTTTATACAATAAGGTTTATTGTAAATATATAAAAATATTAGGTATTATGTATTGAGATTATGTAAGACCATATATGTGGCACAAGTTATGGCAGAAGTTGATATGTCCGTTTTACCTTTGTTTACAGGAGAAGCAATATTAACTTTGATAAGCTGTCGAAATCAGTACAAATAAGCATTTTTTAAGTTTTTCCAAATGATATATCTTTTGTTTGGATAATGACTGACACACCAAGTTTTGCCACAACATGCTGAGAAATATTTTCTATAAATTGGGAGAATAAACACTAAATGATAAAAAACGGACACATCAACTTCTACCATAACGCCACAGATATGTTTTTCAAATTTACAAAATTCAGGCACAACACTTTCATTACAAATATAAAAAAAAAGCGACATTATTTTTTGCAATAACGAATTTATTTATTAATAATTATCAATAATATATAAAGGCTAGAATATGATAATTGATTATATGTTATATAATTATATTAAAGAAGTAAGTTTCATTTGATTTTATATCACTTTATTTTAAACGACAATTTAACTGACAATCATGTTTCGTTCTTTCCTTCTTTTTTAAGAACACCCCTGCTTTAAAAAATAAATTTCAAATACCAAATTTAGATGTTGTAATTTTTATGCCATATAACACTTTTTAACCGTGTGTGTCCTCATACAGACGTGTTTAATGTGTAGCTCAGCTCCTTCAGGAAAAATCTCTTAAATTTAGTGGAATACTTGAAATCATTTCATTCTTTATACTATTTAACAAAGCATATTTTGTCATTACGTTTTAGTGTAACTTATGTATTTTTACTCTTGTCCTTAACAAACAAATCTTAAAATTTTGAATTGTTTAATTACAAAAGTTCCTAAAGTGGTCGATGTCGACCCCCTGGGGTCGATTTGATTTTTCTACGGATCGATAGTTTCAATAAAAACATTTGGGGGTCGACAGCAGTAAAAATAGGCCACCATACTAGTGCTATTTGTTTGTTACTTCAAAATATCTATGATTCCAATAGGTACATAATTAAGAATATTTTTACTTATTTTGAATTTTCGTGATTTATTTCATAAATGACGAAATGTATTTTTTTGCTTTAATTTTCATCAGCGCAGATTTCAATACTAAATGTTGCACAAGATAATGCAATGCATAATCCGTAGACCTTTTATCTTTTTCAATCCTTAATTACAAGTGATTAAAATTAAAAGTTTGTTATCTAGTGAAATATTTAATATCGAGTACTGTACAAACTTATTAATTTGAGTAAGTAAAGTAAATGACATGGGGATCGGCGGTTTTAAAAGTTTTTGGTAAAGGGGTCTGCGGCCGAAAAAAGTTTACATGTTTTTTTCCTACTTGTTATGTTCCTAATACGGATTAGGGAAATCTGTAATGTTCAAAGGGCCTAAAAAATAAATGGAGTTTAAATATCACAAAT
>OX463861.1:1026338-1084397 GCA_949825065.1 Odontocerum albicorne
AGAACTGAAAGATGAACACCATCTGTATTTCAGAGGTACAGAAGAGAGAAGAACCAGCGGAGTGGGATTTATTGTCCACAGGAAATAGATGAATAATATCATCACGACTGAGAGCTTAAACCGAATGTGTTATTAGTACACATGGGAAAATCTACATATGTTTCAATGAGGTGCATGGCCAGGTGGTAACACACTGGACTTCCGTGCAGAAGGTTGTCGGTTCAAATCTCGTCGAATGACACAGCATTGTTTCCGCATAGTATTCGGGGCTATAAGGATACCTAGGACTTCGGTTATATCTATTCTTAAAAAAAAAAATTATGTGCATCGACTTTCCACGGCATGTGCTCTGCGATTTTTTCGCCAAATACGTTTTTCTAAACATACATATGCAAATGCCGAGAAGGTTCTAAACTAATTATCACCTTCCTTTAATTATCGTACTGGAAACGTGTACAATCATTGATGATTCGGAAAAAAGATGAATAAAATGAGTAAGTCTTGATTTTAAAATTAACTGGAAATATCAATAATTTTTTTTTTAAATCCCGCTATTTTAATAGTCAACAAGCTATTCCTTCAGAAATGCTGTGAATGTTACTTTCTTTAGTCAACAAGCTGTTCCTTCAGAAATTGTGTGAATGTTACTTTCTAAATAGTCAACAAGCTGTTCCTTCAGAAATGCTGTGAATGTTACTTTCTAAATAGTCAATAAGCTGTTCCTTCAGAAATGCTGTGAATGTTACTTTCTAAATAGTCAATAAGCTGTTCCTTCAGAAATGCTGTGAGTGTTACTTTCTAAATAGTCAACAAGCTGTTCCTTCAGAAATGCTGTGAATGTTACTTTCTAAATAGTACACACGCTGTTCCTTCAGAAATGCTGTGAATGTAACCTTCTAAATAGTCAACAAGCTGTTCCTTCAGAAATGCTGTGAATGTAACCTTCTAAATAGTCAACAAGCTGTTCCTTCAGAAATGGTATGAATGTAACCTTCTAAATAGTCAACAAGCTGTTCCTTCAGAAATGCTGTGAATGTTACTTTCTAAATAGTACACACGCTGTTCCTTCAGAAATGCTGTGAATGTAACCTTCTAAATAGTCAACAAGCTGTTCCTTCAGAAATGCTGTGAATGTAACCTTCTAAATAGTCAACAAGCTGTTCCTTCAGAAATGGTATGAATGTAACCTTCTAAATAGTCAACAAGCTGTTCCTTCAGAAATGGTATGAATGTAACCTTCTAAATAGTCAACAAGCTGTTCCTTCAGAAATGGTATGAATGTAACCTTCTAAATAGTCAACAAGCTGTTCCTTCAGAAATGGTATGAATGTAACCTTCTAAATAGTCAACAAGCTGTTCCTTCAGAAATGCTGTGAATGTAACCTTCTAAATAGTCAACAAGCTGTTCCTTCCAACAATGTTACTTTTTAAATAGTTGGTGATTTTTTTGTGATCTGAATTATTTGCATTTTATCTTTTCGCTGAAATTTGTATTTGCGTTATCTTCTCATTAATTTTTATATTTCCGCTCATTAATTTCATATTTTGTATTATCTTTTGAAAGTATGAATATCATTTTCCATTTGTGATTTTACATTTCCAAAAGTGTGGGCTGAAAAATATATGATGTCCTCGCGCCCGAGCTCATCCTCCATATTGATGGGATGTATCTCAGCCGGGGGATGCTATGAGATAAACCCAGAAATTTCGACAGTTTCTCTCTTAAAAGTATTTTCTTCAGTTTATCTTGAGATATAAAGTACATATGTGCGATTTCAGAATGTATTTATATGTGATATATACGAGTACATTCTATGATTCGGAAAAAGATGAATAAAATGAGTAAGTATTAATTTTAAAATTAACTGGAAATATCAAAAAATTTTGTTTTTAAATTCCGCTATTTTAATAGTCAAAAATTTGTTCCTTCAGAAATGCTGTGAATGTTAGTTACCTTCTATGTTAAATAGTCAACAAGTTGTTCATTCAGAAATGCTGTCAATGTTAGTTACCTTCTATGTTAAATAGTCAACAAGCTGTTCCTTCAGAAATGCTATGAATGTTACCTTCTAAATAGATAGTGATTTTTTTTGTGATCTGAATTATTTGCTTTATCTCTTTTTATAAATGCCACAAATGTCATAAGACCTAGGCAAGTTCGCGACGCCATCTGTGTTTTATCCAAGAATTAAAAAAAAACGCTCAATTTCAAAGACCCTTTATATATAATACATAGAAAAAACTTACCGTTGCCGGATCATCCACTTTTGAAATCAAACAAATGTCTAAATATTATTCACTCAATACACAATGGAACAATTTTGTTGAATCGCGAAAATAATTATCAGTGTTCACATCAAAATGCGTCTTTACTGAAGGAAAAGTGATTAAAATTAGGTATTTAAATAAATAAATAATAGGTTTATTGATAGCAACATAGTATGTACAGATTATATTTAAATAACACTTCTAAAACACATAAATTGCAGATAATACATTAAATACAGAAGCTATCAAAAGGTCTGGGCTCGTCTAATAGCATCCCCTCGGCCAAGATACACCCCACCAATATAGGGCGAACCCAGCCACGGGGACACCAGATGTTTTTCAGCCCACACCCTTGAACACGTAGAACAAGAATATATGAAAAAATCAACACAGAAAATAAATAGATGACAAAAAAAATATAATACATTCAAGAGAGAAGACACTAAAAGGTACGGGCTCATCCCACAAACATTCCCCCGGCCGAGATACACCCCACCAATGTAGGGCGAGCCCAACCGCAAGGGCATCAGGGGGCTTCCATCCCACACCCCCGCATATCTAGATTAAATAGTAAATAGAAAAAAAAGAAATAAACAAAAACGTATGGCAGAAAACAAAATAAAAAATACAAACTCATAAAGACTGACGCTACTTCGGCGAATAAAAAGGAAAAAATCCGATTTGAAGTACTCATATATTCTTGAAATGATTGTATCAATAAAGATTACTGGTGACAACTCAACAGTCGTAAATCATAAGTGTTTCAACTCATTTCGACTCGTTTATCTTTCCTTCAGCAAAGACGCATTGTGATGTGAACAGTGGTAAAGACTTGGAAATGAGTTTTGCAACAATTTAGATATTTTTAATATAAGTATATATAGCATTTCCCAAAATAGCACAACAATATTTAGAAATAGCTACTAACTTTGTGCTCTCCTTTATTAATATAAATAACGAAAAATATAATATAAATAAATAAACAAAACATTAAGGACAATACTTGGCCTCTGGAGTTGAGTAACCCTGCATCAACATGTAGGAAGGTTTTAATTCTGCAAAGCAACTTGCATCTCGTTCTACTAATGAGGTCATGTGTTTTCTATATCTCAATATCTATCCATAAAATTCCCACAAAATTCTCAAAGATTATTAAATAATTTTAAAACAATGACTGTAATTTATTATTACTACTGCTTTTTGTATCTTCATGTTAGTTTAAGATAAAGTTGTATTTTTTGTTAATAATTTTAAGTACTTATATAACCTGTCACATGTTCATTTGTGTATAAAGACACTGTTGTGTCGTTAATTAAATAAAATAAATAAATAAAATAAATATAAATTATATGCTTTATAAATTATATGCTTTAATTATTACTTTGCCTCTGGAGTTGAGTAACCCTGCATCAACATGTGGAAGGTTTCGATTCTGCAAAACAACTTACATCTCGTTCTACAAGTGAGCCCATGTGTTTTCTATGTAAGCGTTTTGTTCTATGTAAGCGTTGTTCCACTAAAAACAAATCTAAGTTCTTTACCTCTATAAAATAAGTCTTCGACAATTATGTAAGTCTGCTTGGTGAAGTTTGGTAATATTTTGTGATACAATACATTTTATATATTAATCTTAAATATACATATTAATAATTTTAAACAATGACTGTAATACTCGTATATTATTACTACTGTTTTTTGTATCTCCATGTTAGTTTAAGATACAGTTTTGTATTTTCTGTCAATAATTCTAAGTAGTTGTATAAATAAAAAATATTTTCGCGATTCAACAAAATTGTTACATTGTGTGTTGAGTGTATAATCTTTAAATCTTTGTTTGATTTCGAAATTGGCTGATCCGACAACGGTAAGTTTTTTCTTTGTATATAAATGTATGTCCTTTGTTTTTCAGATAAACAATAAATACATATAGGTTTATTGATAGCAACATAGTATGTATATATCAATCATATATAAATACATTCCAAAATCCCACATATATCTCAAGGCACGGCATAATTAATAATAAATAACGAAATTCTTCATTACATTTACAAATTACACGCACAATTTCTTAAAACGAAACGGCTCGTTTTCTTACACGAAATTGATAGTTTTAACAGAACTTCGGGACAAATGAGCGTGTGTTGTTTGAAGAACTTACGTGACTAGTTCTACTCTGATACCATCTATTTCTTCTGAGCTGCAGCATTAAGGATTAAGATAGTCATGATGATCGCCAATCTTCGAAAACCAGAGGAACTTTACAGAAGAAGAAAAATAGATCAAATACTGCCTCTAGGTGTATGCAGCCCTTTAGGGGTGATCCTGAAACGTTTATTCCCATTGAGAGATTTCGATAAACCGAAAGTGAATAATACAGTTTTTAAGTTGAATAAATTCATTAAGTTTAGTGATGAATTGTTTCATAATTTTTTAACCGTTTCATGGAAACCGTCAATCATTGGAATCTCTAAAGGTTTTCTGATTATTTATTTATCTTTACGATTTGTAATTTTATCTATTAAAATTGTTATTGTATTACTCATCTATTGATCTATGGTGGAAATGCATACCTGCACATGGCGTGATAGTGGTGTAAATGTTAACTTAAAATATAAGAGTAAGAAGTCTTAGCCCAAAGTTTAGTTAGTTTAGCAACTGATGTAAAATATTGAAATTTGTTTTATCAAATACTGTTTATTATATGGTATGTAACAGTATAACCCTACCGGTTAAAAGATTTTCACCTCATCATCAGGGAGCACAAACAAGACTCTACAGTGGAATAAACAGTGTTTCTTCTTCTTCATTTTCCTCTTATTCCTATAGATCATGATCTGTTTGTTCCGCTTGTTCCCCTTCTTGTGACGTGGATTGCCAGCTATCACGTCATCTCTTCGGAGGTCTTCCCGGTAATCTTCTTCCGGCTGGGTTCCCTCGAAGGGCGACACGTGGAAGTCTGTCATCTTGCATTCTGTTTACATGTTCGTTCCAGTATCGCCTTCGTTGTCTTTCCCACCTGACGATGTCTTCCGTACTACACTTTCTCCTCATTTCGGTGTTTCTGATTCTATCTCTTAGTGTGTTTCCAGTTATACTCGAACATCTCAATGTTTCCATTTCCGAGGTTCTCAGGAGAGATTTTGTTCTAGATGTGTCTGCTCTGGTCTGTATTCCGTAGGTGGCTATCGGCTATCGGTCTCACACATGTCTTGTATATTCTGACTTTACTTTCTATTATCATGTGTTTATTATTCCACACCGGCGCTAGCCACTTAGGCATCCCGATATTGCAGTCGCCTTATTGCAGCGACCTGTCTCAAGGTTTCATCATACAGATTTCCATTGCTACTGATGCTCACTCCAAGATACCTTAACTCCATCACTCGTTCTATTATTTTGTTATTCACTGCTAGTTTGCATCTCACCGGGCCGGGGTCTTAGATATTGTGAGGCTCTTCGTTTTGTTCGTGGATATCAACATGTTATATTTTAGTGAGGTTTGATGGAGTCTATATAACATCCTTTGGAGGTCATCTTCGGACTCTGCGGTGAGTACTGCATCGTCATCGTCAGCGGAGAGATTCTTGGGGTATATTATATGTATCTTGGGAGATATATCTCGATACCAGCTCGAATAGAATTCTGTATTGTTTGTGTTCCCCTGATGATGAGGTGAAAGCCTTGAAACCGGTAGGGTTATACCGTTACAAAAGTGGAATAAACAGTGTTTGATAAAAACAAATTACAATGTCTTTAAACATCCACAATGTTAATGCCTTGACTATAAATAATATAGAAGACTTATTAATTTAGATGAAATTAATGAACGCCCATTACCCGTGACGAGTATAGTAGAAGGCACAATACTATGTGGGGGATTAGGGTACTTGACGTTGGTGCCACCAGAGATGACCTTGTAAGCCATAGATTCTCAATGATACAATCTGGGCGATAACGCCCCCTTTTGAGCGTTTGAGACTTTCAGGGGGGCAGTAGAATACCCAGAGAAAATTAGGGGGCGTTGAGATGGGACGGAGAGGCGTGGGCAGATTAAAAAAATATAGTCCAAAAAAGACAAAAAAAACACGCTAATCACGTACTAACTAAAGTAAACTTTAATATTGGTTAATTTTTGTTATTGTATGTATTTCAATCATTTTAATCACGTGCGCGGAAATTCACATATTTCGGTAGTTCGGTATTTCGGTAAAATGCATCAAATTCAACCTTCTCATTACATAAGTTATAAATTCAATGTCTTTTGATAATAAAAATACTTTTCAATATAATGAAGTATGCTTGTGTTTTAATTGTTCTCATTGAAACAGTCTTCTTTAAACCCAGAAATAGGCTAGGGCCATACCATACCATACCATATCCTATCTTACGACTATAGTATATAATATTACACGTTTAAATATAATCGTGGCAATAGCTGGTTCAGATTCGCTAGTAAAAAAAATCGGGGGCTTTAGAAAAAAAAATATTCTCAATGTGGGCGGTGGGCAAAATAAGGTTGAGAACCTATGATGTAAGCCAATTTATGATAGGCAGATCCTGTTGTATATAAAGCAAGGAGCTTCGGTACTTGCAGCTTGTCTCTGTCTTCTTTCTCCATTGAGTTCCTGATTACTAAGAACAGTTCCACAGCATTTGGCTCAGGCGTTTTATTTGCAATATTTTCAATCAGGCATTTTATTTTCAATATTTTAATATTTTTAGAAAAGAGATTAATAAAAGAAGAAAAACGTGTATTTTTTTGCATGAATTTAAACATAGGTATTATACATTTCAAACAGCACGAAATGTAAACCAAACATGGGGGAAAGGACTTCTGGACGAAGTGTGACGTTAGTTCGAAAAGTTTAGGAACGGAGATGTAATCCTTAAGGATAAAGAGGGTCGAGGACGTCCTGCTACTGTTGAAAGTGACGAATTATTGGGAAAAACAAATTGTACAAAAAATGGTACAAGAATTGGGTGCTGGTGTTGGTGCTACTATAATTTCTGTACATTTAAAGCAAATTAGAAAGGGGAAAAAGCTTTATAAATGGGTTCCACATCAGCTTAATAGCAATGTTGCTTAGAAATAGCAATGGTTTTCTGCGATGCGAGCCGATACTCGACGATTAGTCTTCCCTATGTATGGTCGTTCACATGTTGAACACGGTATCTGGTATATTCCGTGGTTTTCATTTGGTATTTTGCTCTTGACACTTCTTATTAACGATGAAATTTTTTGGTGTGTTCCAAAGATGGTGGATATGTTATTTTTATTTAGAATCCTTCCAATACGGTCTGTTGTTCCTTTAATATATAGTAAAAATGCCGTGCTGACAAATTTCTTTTCGTTTCTATTTATATTATTTTTATTTGTTTTATAAGCCTTGTTTATCAAATATTCAGAATATCCATTTGCCCTTAGTGCTTTTTTAAGATTTTGTCCTTCCGTTTTTAAATGTTGTTCGTACGCTATTCTAATTGAGCGGTTTATTTATTTATTTTTTTTATTTATTTATTTATTTTTTCAAAACAGGCTTAGCCCAATTACATTGAAAAATACAAGACATTAAAAAAGAAGAAAAATTACAGGGAAAAAAATTTTTTTTTTAAAATTATATAAAATAAAAAATAATGCATATGTATACAAACGAGTATTTACACACAAACGTATGTTACATATATATTCAGTCACTTAAGTATGTTGATGAGTGCTTTCTAACGCGCTTAATCTAAGAAGAAAATTTACTTTTGCTTTTGGTAATGTGATATGAAATATGTCAATATCCGAAGCAGTCCCGTTCAGAAGAGTTAAGGCCCTTCCAACAGGCATAGCGGCTGGAAGACCCGTTGTTGCGTATGTTATTGAGAACAGTTCTTGCCGGCGCAGTCTAGTGTAATTATTAGGAACATTTAACGCTAATATTTGTAGTAATGCTGGACAGCTCACAACTCCTCGAACGAGTTTGACAACGTATACCAAGAGACGCAGATCTCTTCTTACGCTCAAGGAGTTATACCCGAGCATGCCCAGCAGAAACTGCGTAGGATATAGCCACGGATAGACACCAAACTCACTCATGTAGAGATATCGAAGATATTTTTTTTGTACTTTCTCCACCATGAGCGAGTTTTGCGCCCCCACCGGGCTCCAAATGCAAGCATTGCTTTCTAGTTTACTAGAGTTCTGGGCACTGATGCAATCTGGGAAGGAGAATGGTGTGATTTAGCGTTCAGGTAGCGATCTGTGTGTGTTTCTTTTCTGTAGACACTGGAACCAAATGTATTGTTCATATTTCTTGTTATGAGGACATCCAAGAAAGCAACTTTTCTATCTTTCTCCTTCTCAACTCAACTGAATAAGCTTATATTTTCGATTTTATGAATACAGTCCTATAACTTTTTGATCAAGGTAGTAAGGGTAGCATGTGCAGTCTTAAGAAGCACCAGGGGACACCTCAACCGTAGGATGTGGGCTGAAAAACATCTGATGTCCTTGTAGCCGGGCTCGTCCTCTTTGATGGGGGTGTATCTTGACTGTGGATATTTTATGAGATGATCCCAGAGCTTTTGATAGATTCTCTTTTAAATGTGTTTTCTTCGAAATTGTCCTGAGACATACGTGCATATGAAATTTCAGGATATATGTATATACACAGACAGAGACGACGCTCTACAAACGATGTGTATTACTTACCGCAGGGTATTATACCACATGTTACTTACCGCCGGGTACTATACCATGTGTTACTTACCGCCGGGTACTATACCATATATTTTTCTTATTTACATATTTCAGGCACTTGTCACAATACTTTCATTACAAATAAGAAAAAAAACCATATTATTTTTTTGTAACAACGAATTTATTCATTAATAATTAAAAATAATATATACAGTTAAAATATGATTCTTGATTAAGGTTTAGTCAAAAAGTTTTGAAAGCGGAAATGAAAATACATTTTTTTTTGGGGGGAAATCACTTTTATTGCTCAGTATAGTCTCCCATAAGATCAATACACTTGGTCCAACGATCTTCCAACTTTGTTGTCCCATCACGGAAGTGACTTTCTGGAAGGCCTGCAAAATACTCCTCTACGACGGCTATAACCTCTTCGTTTGATGAAAAATGCTTTCCACGAAGGAATTTTTTGAGGTGTGAGAACAGCCAGAAGTCAGAGGGAGCTAAATCTGGCGAATAGCGTGGATGCTGCAACAATTCGTACCCCAATTCACTGATTTTCGCGATGGTTTTTTGAGCTGTGTGAGCAGGTGCATTGTCTTGATGGAAAATGATTTTTTTCTTTTGCAAACCGGGTCTTTTTTCACAATTTTTTTCATCCAACTGGTCCAAAAGGTCACAATAATAATCAGAGTTGATTGTCTTACCAGTTTGGAGATAATCTATCAATAAAATTCCTTTTGCATCCCAAAAAACTGACGCTAACACCTTCTTGGCCGATTTCTGGACACGAACTCGCTTCGGAGCCAAAGTGCCTGGTTCACACCACTCCTTAGCCTCTTGTTTTGATTCAGGATCATGGTGGTAGACCCAAGTCTCATCCATAGTGATGAATCGACGCAGAAAATCCTTTTTATCTTTTCGAAATTGCTCCAAATGTTGCTCAGAAAGTCACATTCGAACGTGTTTTTGTTGCATTATTAGCAAATGCGGCACCCATTGTGCACACAGTTTTTTGAAACCCAAAACTTCAGCCAAAATATGCCATGTTGTTCCATGTGAGATGCCTATGGTGTCAGCTATCACATCCACAGTCGATCGATGATCTTCCAAAACCATATCCTGTATTTTCACTATGATTTATGGTGTTGATGCACTTTTGGACGTCCTGAGCGTGGATCGTCTTCAACGCTTGTACGGCCCCGCTTAAACTCCAAAACCCATCGGTGAATGGTTGGAAATGAAGGAGAAGACTCCTTTAATACTTTCACCATCTTTGCATGGATCTCAGTAGCCGATAAACCTTCCAAAACAAAGAATTTAGTCACTGCACGATATTCGGATTTTTCCATTGTTAAAAAATACACTGACACGTCAACTTCAAATGGTTTGTAAACAAAGAATGAATTGACAGATCGAAATGAAATTTTGAGTACGTTCTTATGAAATATGAAATATTAAAATGACGTAGAAATTTTGGTGTTTCTACTGCTCCATAGATGTCGCTTTCAAAACTTTTTGACTATTATATGATTATATTAAAGAAATCAGTTTTATTTGATTTTATATCACTTTATTTTAACCTCAATTTAACTGACAATCATGTTTCGTTCTTTGTTTTTTTTTTAAGAACCCTCCTACTTAAAGAAAAAAAATTTCAACACCTAATTTAGGTGGTGTATTTTTTATGCCATATAACACGTTTTAACCGTGTATGTCCTCATACTCGTATAGACGTGTTTCGTGTGTCGCTCAGCTCCTACAGGAAAAATCTCTTAAATTTAGTGGAATACTTGAAATCATATCATTTTTTATACCGTCAAACCCACCAACATTGCCCATGGATGCTAACTTTGCCCAAATGAAAAAAATATCTTTGGTTGATCATAAAAAAATTTTGAGGCAATATGGCAACTTTGAACCATTTAATAAGAAACTAAGTTATATTGCTGACAACACTTGGGAACCCCCTGTTCCTAGCTTCATGCAGTTGTCTACCATTTGCTCTCAAAGTTGACCCTTATTTGTGTGGTGCCAAAACACGTCCTCGGAAATTTTGTTTTTTTGGCGGCTACAACTGTTTTATGTCGGTAATTTTTATATGTATTATTAATCAGGTATCTAATATTGTTGTGAAGTATTGAATACAGCTGTCATATCATTTTTAACTAAAAAATGTGGCTGGGCAATGTTGCGTCCACATTTACAGAGTCTCTGCCGCCAACTTTGCCCAACATTAGGGTTGTCACAACCGAGCAAAGCATTTTTTTTTTGTTCTGTACCTATCACTTCTTTCGAGTTTTTTGTTTTGATAGTTTTGGAAACTCTAAAGCCTGGGGTCGATTTGATTTTTCTAGGGGTTGATAGTTTCAATAAAAACATTTGGGGATCGACGACAGCAAAAATAGACCCCCTTACTACCGCTATTTGTTTGTTACTTCAAAATATCTATGATTTCAATAGGTACCTCATTAAGAATATTTTTACTTATTTCGAATTTACATATTTATTTCATAAATGACGAAAATTAAAAAAAAACTCCGCTCGTATTTTTTTGCTTTAATTTTCGTCAGCACAGATTTCAATATTAAATGTTGCACAAGATAATGCAACGCATAATCCGTAGTCCTTTTTACAAGTGGTTTTTCAATCCTTAATTACAAGTGGTTAAATTGAAAAGTTTGATATCTAGTGAAATATTTAATATCGAGTACTGTATAAACTTATTAATTTGAGTAAGCAAAGTAAATTACTAGGGGGACGACGGTTTTAAAAGTTTTTGGTAAAGGGGTCTGCGGCCTAAAAAAGCTTACAAGTTTTTTCCTAATTGTTAGGGAAATCTGTAATGTTCAAAGGGCCTAAAAAATAAATTAATAAATGGAGTTTAAATATCACAAATTATTCACGACCCACCACTTTTCTCTTCCGTACAACTAGTTGAAAGCCGCCGTATTAACCGTTTAAGTATTATAGTATCCCTCGTATTATGAAGATCTAGAAATAAAAAAAACATCATCTCGAGTAGATTGAATTAGGAATTTGACTCGTTCCTGTGTTGAACATAAAAATATTTGTTTCTTTTACAAGTTGTTCAAGTTTCATTTAACATTTCCAGTAAAAAGAAAACAATAAAAATAAATTGCAAGACGAACATTTCACGACCAAACTGGAAGATGCTGCAGTACGATCCAAAGTTCCTCCAGATAGAATGAGAGAGAATGCCAGAGGTTTGAAGATAAAATAGATGGTTATAACAAGGTGAGACAGGGAGAAGGAAGATCGAGACTCCGAGAGGAAGAGGGATGGGAAGGAACAGAAGTTGCACAAATAAGTCCAGTGGAAGAAACTAGTCAGGCAAGTCTGGGTTTCTATCAACCTGAACAAGAATCAAGACTCGTTTAAGAAGTGCATCTTAGAAATTATTCTTGTATTGCATTAGATTGGCCAAAAGTTATTTCGTTTTTTAACTGAAAAAAAACTTTACATTCTCTATTTGATTAAATCGTCGTTGTACTGCAAAAAACATTTAAATCTATTTTTGCTTAAAATGTCTTTTTGATGAAATTTTACTTAAAATAAAATTATCTACACATGGAAAAATACATTTATGTCCAAACGTTATATGGTTTCGCTGTTATGAAAACATAAAAAGTCATATACGAGGCGTATCCAGAAAGTAAGTGTACTGAGGCTCTCACGACCGGATGGATTTTATTTTTCGACATGTTGGCTACATTTCCGTGTAGCCTGACCCTTCCCCTTCGCAACGAGACCGGTTCGAGGTCAGTACGTTGAGAAGTGTCGACGCGACAACACGTTTCGTAAAAAATGTAAATCCAATCTCCCGCCAAGTGCGAAATACGGGGCGTCATCCGTTATCTCGTTTGGAAGGGAAAACCTCCGGTTGAGGTTTATAATGAGGTGAAAACTGCATATGGTGATAAAGCTATGAATCATACGAGTGTGTACAAGTGGTGTCGCGAGTTTAAAAACGGTCGTACGTCTGTGCATGATGATCAGAGGAGCGGAAGGACTTCAATTGTGACTGACGAAATTGACGAAATTGTTTTGGGACTGTCAAGGCATAATTTTAATTGAATATATGCCTCAAGGGGAGACCATCAACTCTGCAAGATACTGTGAGACCCTAAAAAATTTGCGGAGGGCGATTAAGAACAAGAGGAGAGGCATGCTGACAAAGGGAGTCTGCCTGCTGCACGACAATGCCAGACCACACACGGCCAACGCCACGAAGGAACTGCTCGCCTCGTTTAAATGGGATGTCCTGAACCATCCCGCGCATTCCCCTGACCTAGCACCTTCAGATTACTACCTCTTTACCTCCCTGAAGCTGCACATGGGTGGAAAAAGGTTTTCAACCGACGAGGAGGTAAAAGAGGAGGTGGAGAAGTAGACGGAGGGGTTTGTGGGAAACTACTTCGAGGAAGGCATCAAAAAGTTGATACCCCGCTTCACCACCTGCATGGAGAGGAATGGCGACTATGTCGAAAAATAGCTTACATATGTACTACGGTAACCACGTAATTTTTTTGTTTAAATAAAAAAAATTGTAGCCTACAAAAATTCAGTACACTTACTTTCAGGACTTACCTACTATAGTATGTTAACTTGATTTTAACATACTCGTACATCGCCCTCCGAAACTTAAATTGCATTTATGTCAAAACGCAATATTTGGACTTAAATGCTTTTTAAAGAACAACGACGATATATTTTTCCATTTTTTAGGCACTTTATGATTCCATCCTCCCAAAGTGTCTTTTTGAGTATTTTTTGCAATCATTCAAGGAATTGAACAAGTGTTTTTTCTGTTTGTTTTCTGTTTGTGATCCGCTACTAAAATGTAACGAAAAAAAAACTTTTTTGAAACGATTCATTACGAACAATGAAAAATTGACAATTTCCCACAATGTGAAACGCAAAAGATCGTGAAGCAAAATACATGAACCTCCGCAAACCATGCCAAAGGCCGGTCTTCATCAAAAGAAGGTGATGCGTCTTCAAAATGTTTGTCTAAGATTTATTTCTAACCTGAGAAATTACGATCACATCACTTCATACCAGAAGGAACTGAACTGGTTGAACATCAGAAATAGACGAAAGGTTCACATACTGTCCCAAATGTACAATACCCTTAACTATCCCGCCGCCCCCTCTTATCTCGCCGAAAATATTCAGTGTCTTTCCGATCACATACTTGGACTACGCTCAAACATAGATTGTTGATTGGCCTTCCCAGTTCATCGCTCCTCTTTTTTTACGTCGTCCTTTACTGTCCATGCAGTGAGACTCGGGAACCAGTTACAAACCAATGTTAGACTTTCTCCGAATTTGGTATGCGACTGAAAAAACTCTTAATTTCAAGTCAGTAAAATAACACGTTTCTTTCCTGATTTATCGTTCCCCTCCACCATCCCTTCCTTTTTTATTGATGATATCGTACTATTGCTTTAATATGTACATATCTTCTTCTTCTTCCTCTTCCTATAGATCATGATCTGTTTGTTTCGCTTGTTCCCCTTCTTGTGACGTGGATTACCAGCTATCACGCCATTTCTTCGGAGGTCTTCCCGGTAATCTTCTTCCGGCTGGGTTCCCTCGAAGGGCGACACGTGGAAGTCTGTCGTCTTGCATTCTGTTTCCATGTTCGTTCCAGTATCGCCTCCGTTGTCGTCCCCACCTGACGATGTCTTCCGTACCACACTTTCTCCTTATGTCGGTGTTTCTGATTCTATATCTTAGTGTGTTTCCGGTTATACATCTCAGTGTTTCCATTTCCGAGGTTCTCAGGAGAGATTTTGTTCTAGATGTGTCTGCTCCAGTCTGTATTCCGTAGGTGGCTATCGGCTATCGGTCTCACACATGTCTTGTATATTCTGACTTTACTTTCTATTCTCATGTGTTTATTATTCCACACCGGTGTTCTTAGGCATCCCGATATTGCAGCCGCCTTATTGCAGCGACCTGTCTCAAGGTTTCATCATACAGATTTCCATTGCTACTGATGCTCACTCGAAGATACCTAAACTCCACCACTTGCTCTATTATTTTGTTATTCACTGCTAGTTTGCATCCCACCGGGATCTTAGATATTGTGAGGTTTGATGGAGTCTATATAACATCCTTTTAACATATATGCCCATAAATTTCATTTTAACTACGTATATTGTTCATGATAAAAGTCTGGTTGGTTTGAAGCGATTGCCATTTGTCAATAAGCCCTACATATTGTTTTACAATGAAGTGTTATAAATACTTATAAATCAAACTGACAAACACTGTCATATCACCAAGATAAGTGATGAAATCTTTAGTAAATATGTAATTCTGATGTATTATGAAACAGTCGTTTCTTGTGGGTACAGTGCGTGAGTGATATCTAGGCTGCTGTTGATTCTTTAGAATTGACAAGAGGATTTTTTCGAACAAAAAAAAGTCTTACAATGAAGTATTATACATACGTATAAATCAAACTGACAAACACTGTCACATCACTAAAATAAGTGATGAAATCTTTAGTAAATATACAATTCTGATGTATTATGAAACAGTCGTTTCTCGTGGGTACAGTGCATGAGTTATATCTCAGGTTGCTGTTGATTCTTCAGAATTGACAAGAGGATTGACATGAGTGATAACAATTGACATGAGTGATACCTCAGGGTGAATTGAGAAGAGGATTTTTCAAACAATAAAAGAAAGTTTTACAATGAAGTGTTAAAGAAATAAATTTATAACATTGAAACATAACACCCCGTGTCCCTTGCGGGGTAGGCCGAGAGAACAGGTCTCCAAACTTTCACCTCTTCCACATTTATACATCTCTTCATACACAATTTTCTATTATTCATATTTCTCACATTACGTTCTTTCGATATCTTGTCCATTTGATCCAGATATGTTTTCTTCGGTGTACCTCTTCCACACACACACCTTGCACTTCTACATTGTTTACTCGCCTGATCATTATTTCGTCATTCATTCTTTCAAATAAATAATATCCAGAAATAATACGTCAGTTCTTATTGTTTTAATTATCTTTTTTAAATTTCATCATATTCTCGACAACTTTCGTGACCTAGTTGGTAAGACGTCTGTCACTCAGCCTGAAGGTTCCGGGTTCAAATCCCGCTGGAACTAAGATTAAAAAAAATGAATTTCTACCTGGTTTTCACTTAAGGCCTATTTAACATATTCATGGTTGGTTGGAAGAGATTGCCACGTGACAAGAAGCTCGCCAGCTGAATACAATGAAAGTGCAATACAATACAGATTATTCACATTTAATTTCTTATCCCGTCCATTCAGCTCGTTGGTCAATCCGTATAATCTAAATTGGATCCAAAACATTTTTCTTGGTTGCCTTGATCCCCGCCCCACCTGGCTGGGGAGCAGGAATGTGCAAGTTGATAAACTGGTTCGGAGTGCGGTGAGTGGAAGAGAGTGTCGTTAGACCCTCGTCCTGTATCAGCAGCACACAAATCAGGGTTGCAAGTAATTATGGACAAACGCAGCGAAATCCGTCTATACTCCTACTAAAATTCACATTTTCTACAAAATACATTTCATGAAAATGTATAGATTTACATTTATCAAATTTTTATTTTTAAAAGCTTAAAACGAGCTGAATGGGAAAGTGCATAAAATGATTGAGAATGAATGAGAAAATGCATAAAAAAAATTAAAAATAAAGAACAAATAAAATACTTAAACGTAAAAAAATCTGCACTATACATAGATCTGTACCTATGAAACCTGATTTTTCTATTAGAAACTGCACATTTATTGTATGAAAATGGTAAAAATATTTTATTCCAAGTATTGCTCATCGCTAGTTACACATTTTTACCATCTCAAAAAAACTGTTGCTCTTTTGAGGCAAACCAATCATCGAGACATTTTCGTATATTTTCGTAAGAAGTGAAGCGCTGCTCAGCAAGTGTGTGTCCCAACGATGCAAATAAGTAGTAATCGGATGGAGCCAAGTCTGGTGAGTAAGCCGCACGCGAAAGTATGTTATTTGCCAACTAAACGCCTCAATCGTTTCCTTGACCGGTTTCGCTGTATGCGATGGTGCATTATCATGAAGCAAAATAGCTTTGTGTGGCCTCTTTTGATATTCTGGTCGTTTTTCACGCATTGCTTGGTTCAAATCTATCATTTGTTGTCGGTAGCATTCAGCATTAACGATTTCGCCAGGTTTTAGCAGCTCATAATAGATAACACCCTTCTGATCCCACCAAACACAGAGCATTGTCTTCCGTTCATAGCGATTTGGCCTTGCAGTCGATGTCGCTGGTTTGCTTGGAGTTACCCATGATCTTTTACGCTTAGGATTCTCGAAATACATCCATTTTTCATCACCAGTCACAATTCGATGGAGAAATTATTTTCTTTTGTACCTGGCGAACAGTATTTCGCAAGTGGTTTTTCAGTTTTCCTGCTGTTTTTCATTCAGTTCATGTGGAACCCATTTTCCCACCCTCTGGATCTTTACCATGTTTTTTAAACGTATAAAGACGGGTTTTCGTGTCACATTTAATTGACCCGCGAGTTGTTGTTGCGTTTGAGCGTCGTCCTCATCCAACAATGCTCGCAATTCGGCGTCTTCAAGCTTTCTCGGCGGTCTTCCACGTTCTTCGTTTCTCACGTCAAAATCTCCACTTTTGATTTTTTAAACCATTCAAATCACTGTGATTTGCAAAGAGCATGCTCACCGTAAGTTTCGACAAGCATTCAATGCGATTCTGCAGTAGTTTTCTTCAAATGGTAACAGAAAATCAATGCTGTCTGCGAATCGTAGTTTTCAGGCACCAAAACAGATATGTTCAACGCTATGAAATATGTATGTTAGTTGTATTAAACTTGTATTGTTGTGGGTTAAAAGTCTTTGACAAATGTAAATACAAGAAAAAATAAAAGTCACTACATTGATAACTAGAGCCATCTATGAGCAAAATCCGGTTTCGTAGATACAGATCTGGTAACTTAAATTGAAGTATCAGATCTGTGTCACTTTATAAAAGCAATTTCAAACAGTTTAATAATGTTTCTGAATAGCCAAACAAATCTGTCACTTTAATTTAAGTTATTGTGTTAAAAAAATCATTGGAGGGCCGCGGCGGGAGACTGGAGTAGTCGGAGGCGAGGATTGATGGAGGGCAAGGCCCGATATGAGCTGTAGAGACATCGAAGAAGATTACACTTTACACATACACTAGAGTAAATCTAAAGTCGAGAGTGTTAGCACTCTATTACATATTTGAACAACTTTTTAACATTTTACAGGTTTAATTCCACTGCGTCAGTCGAATCACAGGTGTTTGCTTTTAAAGAGATCGGTCTTGTCATCATCGTCTCTCGGCAGCAGCTTGTCAGTTCCTTCGTCAAAACTAATGATGCTGCTGTCTTTGTCCTCATCGTCCTTACTCATAGGGATTGAGATAGCTCGAGCCTTCAAATCTGGACTATCACGGCCATTGTAATAGGATGGAGTCTTGTTTCCTTGAGATCTTTCGTCCGCTTGTCTGTCTAGATCTTCAGCTAAACTGATGAAGAGATCCCTAGAACATGGACATTCAGTTGTAATTCAAAGTATTTTTTGGATGTATTACTAGGTATTGGGAACAAGGTCAACGGTGCACTAATTACTATACTTCAAACATTTGATTATACGATCGAGACCCTCTCATGGCAGGTTGCCCGCATCTCATCGCAAAGAGAGACATTCATGCGGAATGAAGAGTATAGTACAAATCAACCTTTAATAAATTATTCAATCGGTATTCTTTTATAGCTCAACTGACTGATACAAGATGGGCGACAATATGCTAAACATCATATGCTATGCTGACGATGCCACCATCATAGCCAAACCAGATGAAGACCTGCAACAAACGTCGATTCCACACTGCTTCTAAAAAAATACAACATGTCTATCTCCATCAGCAAGACTAAATGCATGACCCTAGCCAGAGAGCAAGTTGGATGCAGTGTGGCGATCAACGACGCACCAATTGAACAAGTAACAAAATTTAAATACTTGGGTGCTAGCATAATGTGCAATAACGACCTCTATGGCGAAGTGTTTCAACAATCACAAAAGGCCGCAGCTATTTCCGGATGTTTAAAGAAGACTATCTGGAAAAACAAGTATATGAACATCCAAAGCAAGGTGAGGATATACAAGACCTGTGTCCGCCCCATAATGACATACAGCATACAATCCAGAGCCGACACTGTCAGAAACAATTATCTCCTTCGAACCAGCGAAATGAAGGTACTCAGGAGTATCGCTGACAAAACCCTTCGTGATAGAGTACGAAACACAGAAATCCGAAGGATGTGCGAAGTTGAAGATATTGTCAGATGGGGACGACAGAGAAGAAAATTCTGGAACGAACACGTATCCAGAATGGCGGAACCAAGAGCTGTAAGAATGGCCAGGGACAGTATCCCCCGAGCAAGCAGACCTCCAGGACGACCTCCCAAAAGATGGAAAGACAGCTGGCAGTCGACGTCACAAGAGGCAAACAATGATGCAGGACCATAACATGCCAACAGGTCTTAAATAAGATGTAGAAGAAGAGGACTGATAAAACATATCGGAAATCTCAGCTAATTGATTTCCCAAGGGAATTCTGTGTATAGGGGACATTCTGTGTATATATCTGTGGAATTCTGTGTAAAGGGGACATTTTGTGTATATATCTGTGGAATTCTGTGTATAGGGGACATTCTGTATATATATCTGTGGAATTCTGTGTATAGGGGACATTCTGTGTATATATCTGTGGAATTCTGTGTATAGGGAACATTCTGTGTATATATCTGTGGAATTCTGTGTAAAGGGGACATTCTGTGTATATATCTGTGGAATTCTGTGTATAGGGGACATTCTGTGTATATATCTGTGGAATTCTGTGTACTATATAGGGGACATGCTGTGTATATATCTGTGGAATTCTGTGTATAGGGGACATTCTGTGTATATATCTGTGGAATTCTGTATAAAGGGGACATTCTGTGTATATATCTGTGGAATTCTGTGTATAGGGGACATTCTGTGTATATATCTGTGGAATTCTGTGTATAGGGGACATTCTGTGTATACATCTGTGGAATTCTGTGTATAGGGGACATTCTGTGTATATATCTGTGGAATTCTGTGTATAGGGGACATTCTGTGTATATATCTGTGGAATTCTGTGTACTATATAGGGGACATTCTGTGTATATATCTGTGGAATTCTGTGTATAGGGGACATTCTGTGTATATTCTGTGTATAGGGGACATTCTGTGTATATTCTGTGTATAGGGGACATTCTGTGTATATAAGCATTCTGTGTATAGGGGACCCTGTTGGTAATTCGTTTACAGTAGAAAATAGACGTATAGTTAGTACGAGTATGTAATAAAGGAACTCTAATATAGGAAAAGTTAAGCAATTCAGAATAATTTAAGTGAGAATTAGAGACAATTTTAAAGACCGATCGTTCCATTGCATGAACTAATTTTTCATAATCAAATGTAACTTAGAAACGAGAATTGGCAATGTATATTTGTTGCTTGGAACATGTAGTTTTGCACATTTACATACAATTTTGTTTAACTGTGTGCAAAATATCTTCTTTTCATGAATCTTCGAAAATACTATAGTTCCACTTTGTGGTGCCATTTTTTACATAAAAGGAAAAAATAAGTAAAATAAAAAACTTATTTTATATTTTTGTGTTTACTACAGGTTTAATTTAGGTGTGCAACTAGTTTCGAAGACCACCGTCTTCTTCGTCAGGTGAGTATAAACTAAGTTGCTAAAATATATTCTATACAAGTTAAGGAACATTTTTGGAGATGTATGATATAAGTGACTTACTTGAAAACGTATCCATCCAAGTTCTTGGCAAGATAGTAGAGGAAGAGCCAGTCAGCGAAGTAGCACTCATTGGTGACGGAGATGACATTCTTGAGATGCAGTCTCCCTGGACTGGCTTGACTGAAGACGAACTCGCTGAAACCCACGGAGCGGGAGTGCAGGATGAAAGTGATGAGACGCCAGATCAGACCTTCAAGAGAAAAATAAGTGAGTAATACCAAAAGATGAAGAGACGCTCAGAAATGATCAGATAATGCCACTTTGTGCTTTGTAAATCCTCAACTTGGTGAATATGATTGCAAGTGCTTCTCACCAAACCCTTCTGGATTGGAGTTAGTACGTCATGCAGAATTGTGCCTACGATGGACTGTTGGTTCATATAGATAGTAATATTCGATCATCAGGAGATGAGAACTAAGTAAAACATTAAGCTTAAGAATTAAATTCAAGAATAATAATAAAATTAACATTTATATAGCGCCGTTTAGAGAGCAGACTCTCCTCAAGGGCGCTCTAACTCGGGATTCAAACACACAATTATTAAAACATTAAAATTATTATAAAAAAAGTAAGTTGAGAGTAAGGATAGAAAGGTGATGACTGTGAGCATTAGATTAAGTGTAAAGATAGAAAGGTGATGACTGTGGGCATTAGATTAAGTGTAAGGATAGAAAAGTGATGGCTGTGGGCATTCGATTAAGTGTAAGGATAGAAAGGTGATGACTGTGAGCATTAGATTAAGTGTAAAGATAGAAAGGTGATGACTGTGGGCATTAGATTAAGTGTAAGGATAGAAAGGTGATGACTGTGAGCATTAGATTAAGTGTAAAGATAGAAAGGTGATGACTGTGGACATTAGATTAAGTGTAAGGATAGAAAAGTGATGGCTGTGGACATTCGATTAAGTGTAAGGATAGAAAGGTGATGACTGTGAGCATTAGATTAAGTGTAAAGATAGAAAGGTGATGACTGTGGGCATTAGATTAAGTGTAAGGATAGAAAAGTGATGGCTGTGGGCATTCGATTAAGTGTAAGGATAGAAAGGTGATGACTGTGAGCATTAGATTAAGTGTAAAGATAGAAAGGTGATGACTGTGGGCATTCGATTAAGTGTAAGGATAGAAAGGTGATGACTGTGAGCATTAGATTAAGTGTAAAGATAGAAAGGTGATGACTGTGGGCATTAGATTAAGTGTAAGGATAGAAAAGTGATGGCTGTGGGCATTCGATTAAGTGTAAGGATAGAAAGGTGATGACTGTGAGCATTAGATTAAGTGTAAAGATAGAAAGGTGATGACTGTGGGCATTAGATTAAGTGTAAGGATAGAAAAGTGATATCTGTGGGCATTTATGTTTTAATAATGCAGGTGGAGAAACAGAGAAAAGATTCGTACATCCACTCCTTGAAGAGCACAAATACAACACAACAAACCACATTGTATTATTGTATTATACTTTGGTTTTATACAGTACAACCTGGCGGGCTTATTACCATGCGTCAATATCTTCCAACTAACCAGAAAGATGTTGAAGAGGGCTTAAGTGAAAACCAGACTGGATTCCTTTTTTAAAAAATCTGACTGGATTCCTTTTCCAAGAGAAATTGAACCCGCAACCTCCGGGTTGAGAGACAAGCGTCTTACCTACAAGGCCACGGCGGTCGTTACATGACACGAGACAAATATATTCGCTTCAGGAAACTTCAAGCACTTTAATTCCATAGTCCGAAAAGCGTAAGAAAAAGAAATAGAAATAGAACAATGAAGAGTGGATACTCACCGAGGGTTGTGACGACCAACAGAATGGCGTACCAGAACCAGAGGAAGGTGAAGATCTTCTCGTTGATGACATTCAACGCCATCACACAGAGGATGTCGTGGTTCTGGATGGAGCCGCTTGGACCGTATTTGTGGAACTTGCACTTTGTCACCTGTAGGCCATAGAATATAATCAGTTGCAAAATTGTAATTTGTTTTATCAAACACTGTTTATTCCACTTTTTGTAACGGTATATAGGGCTAAATAAATGAAGGGGTAAATAAATGAAGGGTTAAATAGTTAAGGGTTATACCGTTACAAAAAGTGGAAAAAACAGTGTTTAATAAAACAAATTACAATGTCTTTAAACCTCCACAATGTTAATGCCTTAACTATAAACAATATATTGAAATATCGTTCTACTTTGAAATAGAACCGCTAGTAACTTATACTATGTTAGTCAGGAATAACAGGACAATACAATTTATGAGAAAAATATAATATTTATCGTTAAACCAATAATCAAGTTCTCCATGACAAGAAATATAAACAGTTGGCGAAACAAACAATTGACTTTGGATTGGGCATACCAATACTTGGCATTAATTATAGCTTCCTCGAATGGGCATACTAATACTTGGCATTAATTATAGCTTCCTCGATTGTGCATACCAATACTTGACATTAATTATAGCTTTCTCGAATGGGCATACTTATACTTGGCATTAATTATAGCTTCCTCGATTGGGCATACCAATACTTGACATTAATTATAGCTTTCTCGAATGGGCATACTTATACTTGGCATTAATTATAGCTTCCTCGATTGGGCATACCAATACTTGGCATTAATTATAGCTTCCTCGAATGAACAAGGAATTTACTACCTCTGGGCAAAAGAAACCATGTTAAGTCTTTCGTCTTGACAACATTTAACATATAGTATGTACGGCGCGAAGACATGGACTCTGAAAGCAAACGAGAGACGTAGAATAGATGCATTTGAAATGTGGTTCTGGTGAAGGATGTTACGAATTCAATGGACAGCAAGGGGAACTGACGTCTCCATTCTCGAAGAAATGAGAATCACCGGCAGACTGTCAACAATAGGTTACGAGGTTAAAGTAAATTTCTAGGGGGTCGACGGTTTCAAAAGTTTTTGGTAAAGGGGTCTGCGGCCGAAAAAAGTTAGGGAGCACTTGAGCTAGACGACGATGAGCAAAGAAAAAATCTTCGTCACAACGATTGCAGAATCTACAAAATGTTGAATTTTTGCTGTATTTTTTACCGCATGGTTACCAAGAGAGATACCTACTCGGCGTGGTGAGGTGCGGGAGGCATGTCTTGGGACGGTCTCGTATCATATTAATAACTGTATACTCGTACATAGGTCTTTAAATATAAAATCGGATTTTTTTTATAGAAAATACACGTTTATTGTATGAAAATGGTAAAAAATATTTCATTCAAAGAATTGCCCATCGCTAGCTACACATTTTTTCCCATCTCTCTGGCAAGTTTTGGATGCCACGCCAAAAAAAAATTTGCTCTTTTGAGGCAAACCAATCATTGAGCCATTTTCGTATATTTTCGTAAAAAGTGAAGCGCTGCTCAGCAAGTGCGTATCCCATCGATGCAAATAAGTAGTAATCGGATGGAGCCAAGTCTGGTGAGTAAGCCGCATGCGAAAGTACTCGTATGTTATTTGCCAACTAAACGCCTCAATCGTTTCCTTGACCGGTTTGGCTGTGTGCGATGGTGCAATATCATGAAGCAAAATCACTTTGTGTTGCCTCTTTTGATATTCTGCTCGTTTTTCACGCAATGCTTGGTTCAAATCCATCATTTGATTTCGATAGCGTTCAGTATTAATGGTTTCACCACGTTTTAGCAGCTCATAATAGATAATACCCTTCTGATCCCACCAAAAATAGAGCATTGTCTTCCGTCCATAGCGATTTGGCCTTGCAGTCGATGTCGCTGGTTCGCTTGGAGTAACCCATGATCTTTTACGCTTAGGATTCTCGAAATGTATCCATTTTTCATCGCCAGTCCCGATTCGATGGGGAAATAATTTTCTTTTGTACCTGGCGAGCAGCATTTCGCAAGTGGTTTTTCGGTTTTCCTGCTGTCTTTCATTCTGTTCCGTGGAACCCATTTTCCCACCTTCTGGATCTTTCCCATGGCTTTCAAACGTATTGAGACGGCTTCTCGTGTCACACTTAATTGATCCGCGAGTTGTTGTTGCATTTTAGCGTCATCCTCATCCAACAATGCTCGCAATTCGGCGTCTTCAAACTTTCTCGGTTGTCTTCCACGTTCTTCGTTTCACGTCAAAATCTCCACTTTTGAATTTTTTAAACCACCCGAAGCACTGTGATTTACCAAGAGCATGCTCACCGTAAGCTTCGACAAGCATTCGATGCGATTCTGCAGCAGATTTCTTCAAATGGTAACAGAAAATCAATGCTGTCCGCAAATCGTAGTTTTCAGGTACAAAAACAGACATGTTCAACGCTATGAAAACTTATGTATGTTAGTTGTATTTAACTTGTATTGTTGTGAGTTAAAAGTATTTGACAAATGTAAACACAATAAAAAGGTGCCAATGGCGCGGTTTGACAGTCACTACATTGATAACTAGAGCCATCCATGAGCTAATTCCGGTTTCATATTTACAGAGCGGCATATCGTAAAAAATATATTTTTGAAATAATTTTGATTTGTATACTTGCATATTTACTCGTTATTTGAATTATTTTATTGTGTTAATCTATTGTTTATAGTTAAGGGTTTAAAGACATTTTAATTTGTTTTATCAACAGACATTGTAATTTATTTAAAGACATTGTAATTTATTTTTATCAATAAACAGTGTTTGATAAAATAAATTACAATGTGTTAATCTATCTTTTTGTTTGGTTTTGTTATACACATACATGAATACATAGCATCATGCCATTTCCCTGAGAGGGCAAGTAGAGAAGACAGAGCGCCAGACCTTTCTATCTTGACATATGTGTACATCCTAAGCCTCTTCTACATACCTAGACCTTCTCATACAACTCTCTAACTTTTCTACGTTCCCTTCTTTCAAAATATATTTAACTTGATCCAGTCATACTTAACTTAGTCTACCTCTCATACGTCTTACACTCACATTTGCACTATATATCTGTTTGTAAGTTTCTCTTCAATCATTCGTTCCACATGCCTTAACCATCTCTGCGTACTCTATCATATTTAATCTTACTTAGCACATCAGCCTTAAGTTTCCACTTATTTGTAATCACTCTGTTACGTATTCTGCCATACATTGTCACTCCACACATTCTTCGCAATGCAGGTATTTTTATAGCATTTATTTATTCGGCTCTCCTCAGTCTTTGTGCGGTTTTATTATAAATCGTTTTTTATTTTATTTTATGTATATTTTTATTTGTAATATTTAAACATTTACTACTGTTTTTTTATATGATATATTTTCGTAAGGTACATTGTAACGTTGATTGAAATATTTTCATAAGGCACATTGTAACGTTGATTAAAATATTTTCGTAAGGTACACTGTAACGTTGATTAAAATATTTTCGTATGGTACATCGTAAAGTTGATTAAAATATTTTCGTATGGTACATCGTAAAGTTGATTAAAATATTTTCGTAAGGTACATTGTAACGTTGATTAAAATATTTTCGTAAGGTACATTGTAACGTTGATTAAAATATTTTCGTAAGGTACATTGTAACGTTGATTAAAATATTTTCGTAAGGTACATTGTAACGTTGATTAAAATATTTTCGTCAAGTAAATTGTGACGTTGATTAAAATATTTTCGTAAGGTACATTGTAACGTTGATTAAAATATTTTCGTAAGGTACATTGTAACGTTGATTAAAATATTTTCGTAAGGTACATTGTAAAATTGATTAAAATATTTTCATAAAGTAAATTGTGACGTTGATTAAAATATTTTCGTAAGGTACATTGTAACGTTGATTAAAATAAATAAATAGATAAATAAATACAAATTCAATCAACTCAAGTCATAATGTAGAGAGCATGTGATATATTGGTTGATGATTTGCTTTATGGAGGTCTCCAAAGTGGGTAGATCAAAAGACAATCTCCTAAGATAGAGGATTGACGCAATAACCCCACTCTATACATAAGTGATGAAATTCAATTAATGTTGAACTTGATGGTTGGCCCATTGTGACCCGTGAGCTGCTCGGGAGAAGATCTGCAGAAGGAAAGCCTCCAATACCATTGTAGTTGTATCTTTCTCGGCTGATAGATCTGCCGTTGGAATGGAATAATGATCATGTAAAAAAGTAACAATACCTTCGGGAAGATAACGTCCAGAGGATCTAGCATACCATCCCAAACGGTAGTATGCATGACATTAGGTCCCAGTGAGAAGAACTGCCCGCCCAGGAACGCGTTGGTGAGAAACACTTGCGCTATCAGGTGGAACAGATTGAGTACTTCACACATTATTAAGTAGCTGGACCATGTTCGTGTTGCGTGGAGTCTGGAACAAAGACCATTATTATGAAGGAGAGACAAAGTAGTAGAGAATAAGGTCAAGATTAGGCAGAAGAGAATCGAGTTCCTAACAGATAATTTTATCGATGGGCTCAAGAATACCAAGTGGTATTGGGCGGTTAACACTGCCAGGAGGGCAGATTTTTTAATATGTAGGTACACATCATCAGCGGCGACCGGTCCCGAGGTGCGCTGAGCACCAAAGCACCTCGAGACGCTGATAACATATGACATATCGCTGTCTCACGGTTTACTGTATGTCTCTGTCTGCCCTATATGAATTTGCGTTTCCGTCCGGTGCGTATTGGAGATCGCTCCGGTAGTATTGGTAAACTTGGCCGGTCAATTTGAAAGCAATATTTAAAAAAAAAATTATTCAATTTTTTTTAAATTTTCACTTCAATTTTAAAATACTCGTATTATTTGTTCGTATTTAATCTATACAAAAATTTAACATTTTTTAAGTCAAGTTTGCGAACATATAATTTACAATAATTATTGCGAATTATTTCTTCGGTTCAGCGCACCAGCGCACCTCTAGACCGGCTGCCGCTGACCATCATCACACTATTTCTCTATTGGGACAGACAGAGAGGAAAGAGCGTCATACTTTCCTATACCTACTTTTTTTTATCACTTCTACATGTATCTTCTCATGAGAAGTAACTCCCTGAGGGATATAAAGAGGTCAACGAATTGGTTGTTTACCTAAGTAGTCTTATTTTGAGGAATGGAGGAGGGGAAATGGAAATCCTGGAATAGCGAAGACAGCTATAAGAAGTCTGACAAAGCTATGGACTAAACGGTCTATACTGAGAAGAATCAAAATACATGAGAGATGCCTTCGAGATGAAGCGTTGAAGGCGGATGCTGCGTATCCCATAAACCGCAAGGTACACCGACGTCTCTACCATTCAAGTATCGGAGATTACCGAAAGAATTTCAACTTCTTCTTCTCCCTGGCTGCATCCCAACTCACTGTCTGCGAAGACTGTTGGGGTCAGCTCTCCTCGTCCTCAGGTTGTATGCTCTTCTGTCCCGGACTACGTCCCCCAGGCCGTGCCTCTGTATCAGGTTATCTTTCTGTACCACCCACGAATTCTTTGGGGTTTTCCTCTGGTTGTTATTCGAGGAAGATCCATTGAGATTGCCTGGTTCACAATGTGATAAGGTGCTTTGCGTCCAACGTGCCCACACCATCTCAATCCATCCGCCTCTCCTCCATCTTAATGTTGATGTCTGTAACACCTAGGCTTCCTGTCTCTTAGAGACACACCAGCTGACCATCTTAGCATGCGCATTTCAGCAGTTTATTGTTGCCTAGAGTAAGAGTTATACATCGTCCAGCATTCGGAGCCATAGAGGAGTGCGGGTCTGACAATCGTTTGGTATACTTTTCCTTTTAACTTTACTGGCATTTTCGGATCACATAGAACTCCATCCCACTAATTATATGTGTTACATCTGCTGCACATCTTCCATCGCTATGGATGAGTGACCCAAGATACGTAAAGGAGTCACAATTTGGTAATGTTTCTCCATCCATTTGCATTACGGGAGTGACAGCATTTGTGTTCTCGAATGGTAGGTACAGATACTCTGTTTTCTTTTTGCTCAGTCTCAATCCATTGTCCTCCAAGATTCTTCTCCACCTTTCCAGACTATTTTGCAGGTCTTCATGTTTTTCACTTATTAATACAATATCGTCTGCAAATAGTAGGATCTTTAGGAGACTGTTTATTTCCTGGTTAGTTAAATAGTCCATGACTAAGATGAACAGTAGCGGACTGAGTACCGATCCTTGATGTACCCCCACCTTTATAGGAAATTCTGATGAAGTTCCTGAAGTGCACCTCACTTACCGAAGTGCACCTCACCGAAAAACTTTTAACAAAGCGCTGAAAAAGAATCATAACATAAAAATATGAAATTCTGGGAAACGAGTTTTTACGTCACTTTACGTAACATATTATGACTTGAGCGGTTAAGACAGTATGCTTGGAGTGTGTGTAGGATTATAAATATAGAAGGAATCAAAAAGGGAATCTCTTCGACAAACTTGTACCAAGACTCATTGGAGTTACGCAAGACCCTCAGATTGTTGAGCTGCAGCCATCTCCCTATTTTACAGTCTTTGTACCGGTGCTATACACCAAAAATGCCATTATTAACCTTTCCCTTCCTGTGTTAAAAAAATCTGCCCGTTCCGGTGATGTGTATTCAATACACATCAATACATATGAAAATAAGAGCGATTTAAAATAAGAATATTCATAGCCAATCGCTTAAATTAATTAAATTTGAAGTCAAAAGTGATAATAATTGAAATTTAATTGTTGAAAACATGAAAAAAAACATCGGACGACTTTCACAAAACGAGCGAAGAGACCACCTCAAATGGGTGCCCGAGAGCTACTGAAGCGAGAGAAGCGAGGGAACTGAGATTCTATTTCTTGCGTTCCCATATACCGAAGTAGAGTGAGAGTGAGACGTGAATAGCGTCGCTTCCTCACCCATAGCGGTTTTTTTAGAATGAATATACCAACGTCACACGTTTGATTGTATTGGTGAATTTATTCCCGATTTTCACAAAATATCTCTGATGTGACCGATAAGTGCTAATTATTATTAATATTGTATTATTTTTTCATTCAATGCGTAAATGTATTATGGAGGAATGCCTAAAATCTGAAGCCAGTATTTATTATATTTATAGAGATATTAAAGTGTTTAGAAGCAATGGGTACTAGTTACACATCACAGGACAGGAAGGGTTAATCAATCCAAGGACAATTTCATATAGCGCCATTCCGAGAGTAAATTCTCCTCAAGGGCGCTCTAACTCGGGATTCGAAACCACTATTATACAACAAATCACGTCTGGCAGCTACAGCAGTGCCCGAACGGATAATGTCGTTCACTTTCGTTGAATACAGTATAACCTCGTGGGATAATTACCATGTGGAAATCTCTTCCAACCAACCAGAAAGATGTTAATGACACCTCAAGTCTAAACTAGACTGAAAACTTTTTTAAAAATAAATTTGGTTCCTGCGAGATCCGAACCCGCAACCTCCGGGCTGGAAAACAAGCGTCTTACCAACTAGCCCATGGAGGTCGTCGTTAATGATGAGTAGCTAATTGTTATCTATATTTTTATACCTTAATATGAAGTCTCTCCTTATAATGGACACCTTCTCCTCAATGTTCTTCTTGGATGGAAAAGTCTTCCCGTCGACGGTAACGTCCTCTTCAGTGTAAAACATGGCGGCCTCGTGCAGACCCTCTACCAGTTGCTTAATACGCCCGCCTGCAGACCAAAAGCAAACCTTGTAAACGTTTCTTTGAGATAATTATATTGTATTGTTATACTAACATTCTGTCTGCATTTACTGAAGGACGTAAAAATCTTTCCTTCACATGCGAGGTCTTCAAGATACCCTTGAATTAGGTCACTGTCACTCATCTGCGTCAAATTATAAATCTTCATCATCTTGATTGGATTGTCATCTTGAGGAGCCGACAGGAGAAATGTGGGTAAACAACAGCGCAAGATGTACTGATGAAATTCGACAGATGACTAACAGAAATCGGAAACAAAATATACAGGTTGATGATGGAAACGAGGATATATATAATGTTAGTACTAAAAACACTGACTATATACTCGTATACCTTCCGAAGAAAGGGTATTGTAAATATGTTCTACTATTTGCATAGTACTTTCTCAGATAATGGAAGAGTTAAGAGGGGATATCGACCGTAAATATGGTAAATATGCAGGTTGATGATGGACAAGAGGATGTATAACATTAGTACTAACAACACTGACTGTATATACTCGTATGCCTTCCTAAGAAAGGGTATTGTAAATATTACATTCTATGTCCTCAGTCAGATACAGGCAAAATCCTAGTTAACTGGGGACACGACAAATGAACGGCAACAAACCCAGATCCATTAAAATTGTGTCCAAATCAAATTACCTGTTGTTTTTTCGCAAATTATGTATTGGGTGTTAGTTATAAGTTGTGTCCGTTTTTTTTCCAATTTAAAAATGAGCACCAAAAGTAAAACAAAATGGTAAATGTTATACGTCATTCAAAAGAAACTTTTCTGCTCTACAAGATATTGTGTTTGCTTTTACGTTACATTTATTTGATTACAAGCCTTCACAATGGAATGGCAAGTAGACGAAAGTGAGCATTTTAGACACCTCCTTCTGTTCGCGTTCAATCGAGGGAATAAAACTGCCAAAGCTGCTCGTGATATTTGCGAAGTGTACGGTGAAGATGCTATGAATGAAAGGATAGCTCGCCGGTGGTTTTTGCGTTTCAAAGACGGTAATTTCGACCTAAAAGACATGGAGCGTTCCGGACGACCAGTGGACTTCGATGAGGACCGCTTAAACCATATTATTCATGAAGATCCCCTTCAAACTAGAATTGGCTGAGCAGATGAATTGTAGTCACATGACTGTATGCCGCCATCTTAAATCAATGGGAAAAGTCCAGAAGTTCGGCGCTTGGGTTCCACGTGTTTTGAGTGAAAAAAACAAAAACCAACGTTCGAAAATTTCTGCTGGTTTGCTCGCGCGTCATCGTGCTACGCATGGCCACAAGCAAAGGTTCCTTTACCACATAATTAATGGTGATGAAAAATGGTTTGAAAATGGTGATGAAAAAAAAAATGGTGATAAAAAATGTTTTATGGGGATCTTCATGAATAATATGGTTTAAGCGGTCTTCGTCGAAGTCCACTGGTCGTCCTGAACGCTCCATGTCTTTCAGGTCGAAATTACCGTCTTTGAAACGCAAAAACCATCGACGAGCTGCCCTTTCATTCATAGCATCTTCACCGTACATTTCGCAAATATCGCGAATAGCTTAAACAGCATAATTCCCTTGATTGAACGCAAACAGAAGGAGGTGTCGAAAATGCTCACTTTCGTCTACTTGACATTCCATTTTGAAGGCTTGTAATCAAATAAAATAATATATGTAACGTAAAAGCAAACACAATATCTTGTAGAGTAGAAAATTTTCTTTCGAACACTGGACGCTATGCCCTAGTTGGAAACATTGTTTTTGAGGGGCCAATGTAGAAGAAGATGAAAGGAGCCAAAATACAGTGAAGTTATCAGTCGCACCATAAGTACACAGCGTTCGGTGTCTTGGTATAAGCCTCTTTCTTCTGGGTTACAATCCTATGATTGGTCTGCACCAAGCACTCGATCCCTCCACTCATCTCTGTCATCCGCCAGTCTCTTCATCTCCTGGTAGCTGCCACAGCGCACATCCCGGATCACTCGGTCCATGTAGCTATATCTAGGGCTGCCTCCATGGTTATTGCCCTCAATCATTCCCTCGACGATGGTAAGGAGCAGGCCTGGGTGCCTGATGTTATGGCCTATCCAACTGGATCGCTGTTGGGCAACTCTATTTAAGCGTTGCCTTGTTTCTCCAACCCCGCTCAATACCTCGTCGTTTCGGATGTGATCTGACCAATGGACCCTGGCCATGCGCCTGTAGCACCACATCTCAAAGCGCCTATAGCACCATATATCAAAGGCAGGTATAAGTCTATGGCTACAAAACACGCTGTGGGGGTTGTCTAAAATGTTTTCAGTATATGTAGCAGAAAGCAAGTGGTGAGTTAAGTTTCTGTGCTTCTTTGAAGATACCATCCATCCTGTCGTGTAGCTCATGACTGAGCATCGTGACTCCCATGATAGACTCCGACGATTCATCTCCATATATCCTTGCACTCCGCGGCTCGAAGGGCAGTTGTTAAGGGTAGTCCAGTTGCGTCTCTCACTTAGTCAGTCCAACGCATTGGGATTCTTCCTCTTGTGTGTCGTCTTCTATGCATCCAGTAGCCACAAACCTCTCCAAACTGCCTCCTTGGCTACGAGCAATGTGCCCAAAGAATCGGAGGACTCCCTGAAGACATGTTGTCGACAGTCTGTCGGTGATTCTCAGTTCATCGAGAATGGAGGCGTTAGTTCGCCTTGCTGTAAATTGAATTAGTAACATCCTTCTCCAGCACCACATTTCAAATGCATCTATTCTACGTCTCTCGCTTGCTCTCGACGTCCCCGCACTGTACATAAATATTGCGAAGACGAGAGACTTAACTTGGCTTCTTTTGCTCAGAAGTAGTAAATTCCGTATTCATCTGATCATCAACTTTGTTTTTGATCTATTGATTGTCAGGCCCAGGTGCTTGCTCTCATGATCATGGCCATTTCTTATTCTGATGTGGCAATAAACGTCATGTCATCAATGAACATTTGAAGTTACAGCAGATGTTATTTTGATTTTTTTCTTCTTGTTATTCGTGCAATAGACCATTGATTTTTTTTAAATTTCTACATTATTAAAAATGGCAAGGTATGTCGAATGGCGTGTAGTGATAGGAAACAAATTCAATAGAGCACTCAACATATATATGTATACTCGAATCGGACAGAATCTACTAAGATAATGATAGTCCACAATAGTATTTTGGTGCCAACTTTGTTGTATGGGTATGAAACGTGGACAAGACTGAAAGAAGACAATTTAATGCTGCTGAAATAAATGCTTTGAGACGAACACATGAAGTGACAATGTATGACAGAATACGGAATGAAGTGATTTGGGATGTATGTGAACTTAAAGGTGATGTGTTAAGTAAGAGCAAGAAGAGCACGCTGAGATGGATTGGAGCATGTGAAACGAATGAATAAAGAATTACTAAAAATCAGATATATCGTATAAATGTGAGTGGAGGGCGTGAGAGGAAGACCAAGGAAAGTATGGTTGGATCGAGTGAATGATATTCTGAAAGAAGGAAATGTAGAAAGTTGTACGAGAAGGTTTATGAACGTAGAAGCTAAAGATAAGTGTCGTGATAGGAAAGTCTGGTGCTCTGTCCTCTCTGCCTACCCCGACAGGGAGATGGCGTGATGGTATGTGTTTATTTATTTATTTAACACTTTTATTGCAAATACAATCTGGCGGGATTGTTGCCAGGCGGCAATCTCTTCCAACCAACCAGACAAAAGTAAATTAAGCAAGTTACGTGGTCGGATAAATCATTCAAATGACTATCCATCCCCACGGAATCCATAAACACATACGTGAGCATATGCCCACGAACCCCACAAAAACGGACAATCACCCGAACTTTATTTTTCATGTAAAGTGAGATATCATCAATCAAAAGGAAAGGAAGAGATGGTGCAGAGGAAAGGAAAACAAAAATCGGGAATGAAACACGTTAATTTAATGACTGGAAATGAAGAGTTTTTTCAATCGCTTCTTTAAAGCATGCCAAAGGACCGAGCGAGTCTTATATTGGTTTGTAACTGATTCCAGAGTCTCACTGCATGAACAGTAAAGTACGACGTAAAAAAAGAGGAGCGGTGAACTGGAAAGGCCAATAGACAATCTCTGTTTGAGCGTAGCGCTAATCCATGATTGGAAAGACGTTGAAAATTTTCGGTAAAAAAATGTATGTGTTATGTTAGACCGATGGGATTTCATAAAATGAAAATAAAACAATATCATATTTCTTAATTATGGGAGCGCCAAATCAACTGATAAAATTGGCGTCACTGTACCTTCACATTTCTTCCAGATGTAATGCGGTATGTAGAACATGATTGCCTGTCCGAAGAGGACAAACTGGACCCACTGGTAGTAGGCGTGGTGCTTCACCTCGTCAGAGTCCGCTGAGGGACCCACTCCAGGGTGCGGGATATGACCTTCTTGCAGCAACGTCTCGTTAAAGTGTTTAACCTGGAAATACGAGCTAAATATTAATGAACCGTTTCAACGCTAGAATGGACTTACTCGCTGCAGTCTCGGATATTTTTGGAGTTAATTTGCTGACCCATAAGCAGTACCTGAAAAGGCCACATGTCTGTGTCATTTGCGAGAGGAAGTGCGCATCCAGGATCGGGCTGTTCTCTCACAGAAGATCACACGATCGATGTGGGAGAGCGGTTCAGGACTGACGTTGGAGTGGCGATGGGATCCTCGACTGCGAGGCTCGGCAACGACGACCTGAAAAGGCATTTACTTCCGAACACCCGAGACTTGAAATAGGATCCCGTGTGCTTTTCGAGGACTTTTTTTAACTGATTTTTAATTGATTATTGTATTTTGTATCTATTTATATGATTTTTTCTCCCGTCCTGAAGATGTCTGTGAAGTTGCACCTGTCTGATTCCGTCTTTTATGCTTTATTTTGAATTTGTATAATATTTTATATATTTCTTTATTTAATTAATGACACAACAGTGTCTTTTATATACAAATGAACATGTGACAGGTTATACAAGTACTTAGAATTATTGACAAAAAATACAACACTTTGTCCTTAAACTTACATGTACAGGAGATACAAAAAGCTGTAGTAATACTGTAATAAATTCTGTACCCTAGACTCTAGGGCCTAGAGGATAAACTACAGAAGTCACTTTGCACCCTAGCGGATAAACGTCATATGCGTCATTGTTTAAAATGATTTAATATTCATATGTATATTTAAGTTCAATATATCATAATATGTATGTATATCACAAAATATTACCAAGTAGACTTACGTAATTGTCGAAGATTTATTTTATAGTAGTAAAGAACTTAGATTTGTTTTTAGTGGAATAACGCTTACATAGAACAAAACGAATTGGATTTTTCGAGAATTTTATGGATAGATCTTGAGATATAGAAAACACACGGGCTAACTTGTAGAACGAGATGTAAGTTGCTTTGCAGAATCGAAACCTTCCACATGATGATGCAGGGTTACTCAACTCCAGAGGCAAAGTATTGTCCTTAATGTTTCGTTTATACTAGGTTATTTATATTAATAAAGGAGAGCACAAAGCTAGTAGCTATTTCTAAATATTGTTGTGATATTCTGGCGAATACTATATACACTTATATTAAAAATATCTAAATTGTTGCAAAACTCATTTCCAAGTCTTTGCATACGAATTATAGAGGAGTTGATTTTATAATTAGTATAGCAATTTTCGGTATAAAAGGGATTGAGCTGTCTTGTGGATCTAGTGGGAATACGAAATGAAATACTTGTTTTTCAATTATTTGTCTTTTATGTTTGTAGTTTTTACACGGTACGGACAGTACACCTGTGGACGACCCTGTACCGTGTCGGTCACATGTGATTTTGTACAATTTAATTATCTATTTCTTTCTGATTGTTTATGTTGTAATTATGTATTTTGTTATACACATTGTCAGTCTTAATATGTTGATCACTCAACTCACTCTTGGCTTTTTATTTTTGTTATAAGGTACATTGTTCCGTTTACTTATATAAATAAATAATTATTCTGTACCGTACAGACCAAGATTAACAATATCCACGTACATATTGTTGAGTTTATTCTACTTTTGCTATATTTTATAATTAGTACAGATACTGCCATCTCTGTAGAAGATTATGAATATTTTTGATATTTGTTAAGATGATTTGTGATTGAGATATTGCCATTTCTCTAAAGTTATCAATTTGCTGATCTTTGAATTCATTAAAAATATTTTATATAATTTAAATTCTTTGCTTAACATAAATCTTCTTATTCGATGGCCCTACAGCTCATATCGTGCATTGGCCTCCATCAATCCTCCCCTCCAACGAGGCTCAGGGTCTGGCTTCGTAATCTTGGCTTTTTAAAGATTGATGACTAGCTTCTCGCCCAAATCCCCTACTAAAGGTCAAGGGTTTTTTCTGTAGAGGTTTTTCCTTCCGTTAGCTGGTGGGTTCCGGTTTTATGGCGCCGAAGACTCGCCATCGCCCTCTCAACTATCTGCTGTGACCTTTACCGGTCACATTGCCCAGGGTTCGCGACGTGGACACCAGAGAGTCGGGATTGCCGGTAGTGTTGCTGGTGTTACGCAACATGGCGTTTCCCGGCATTTATTGATACCTGCCCTCCAGCAGAGTAGGCCACCACCGGGACCCTATCAACCATTCGAAGTGTCTTTGCTTTGCTTAAATAGACCTCTCACAATTTCGATTTGGTTGGTTCAAAGTAACATGACACCAGTCTAACCTAAGCACTGCTCTCATTTTTCCGCCTGAAGAGATCCTCGGGATACGAGGTAGAAACACGTGTAGTGGGAATTAATGTAATATATGAAATAACAAAGTAATTTATTGATAAATATTCTTCTACGGAATACTATAAACTTAAAGCCGAAACCTTTGTTAAACGTTAAATAGTTGATTCAGAGAACTTACCACTGTAAACGTGCTGGTAAAAAAGCAGAATCTGTCGACAACTTTTACCTCCAGTCCTTTATCTGCTATGCACTTGATGTGCTCTCCTATGTACTCTCTGGAGCAGACCAAGATGGAACTGAGCACCAGTATGACAAAGGTCCATCGGTAGTGCAAGCGGAAGACCAGGTTGTCAATGGAAACCTTCGAGAGATTTACCTTCACCTGGTTTTTCAGCACCGCGAACGGCGTTAACATCTGGAAAATATAAAAAAATATATGTTTATATTACAGAATTTATAAAATATTCTATTAGACTCGTACTTTCCTTTCCGCATAAATGTCATGAGTGACGCTCGGTGTGGTGAGGTGCGGGCAGTCTGACTCGAGAGGGTCTCGTATCGTATAATCAACTGTGTATGAAGTCAAGTATTGTGGTACTGTTATTGAATTCTCTACTTTGACCTGAGCCTGCACATCGGTTTAATCTAGGTTATAAAGTCTTTGCTGTTACAGGTTTTCCCTTTACGAGTATTTACGCGCTGTCTAACAAGTCTGGCGATGGTATGGATTAAACGGGCTATACTCGGAAGAATCAATATCTGTCTATAGTTCGGAAAATTTAGAATGACCATTTTTTTAGAATTTTAGGCTAAACTACTGATATCGGGAGATAATTAGAAGTTTTTATACTTGAGAAAATGTAGCAAGGTCCCTGTGACAGTTCACAAATTTGCCCCAATACAACCTTGTAACGATGTTCAGTAATTTTAATTATTTTATGAACTTTAATATAAGCCTCGATTCTAATAAATAGCAAGTTATTTAGGTAAATACATTACATAAAACTAACAACAATGACAAATTAATACATCTTGTCACAAATTAGCAAAAGTGTGGCAGTTTGTTATAATTAAATAATATTTGGTGACGTTTGTCAAAAGTCACTACGTTAGTCTTCATTGGCTAGGGATGGGGTATTCGATAATTGGATTTTCAAAAATCAATTTCGAAAATCGATTTTAATGAAATGTTCGTAATTAGTATTAATTTATAGTGGATCTTGGCATATTTAATGATACATACAAATCATACAATACATAAGAAAGTCAGTATAATGAAAATTAGGAATTAAAACGTCAGTTTAGAGAATAACAATTGTCCGATTTGTAAAAAAACTATTTAATTTGTAAAAAAAAAAAACGATTTTACCCCATCCCTTTGTGACAAACGTCGCACGGTTCATCCTAGACTTTCCGAAGTATAATGATTTTTTTAGTGTCTTCCAAAGCACTGTATGGAGTTGAAACGTGGATGATGATAAAGAAGGAAATAACCATGATAAAAATTAGTATTTGGAGGTATAAGGATACCTATGAATTCTGTCATATCTATTATTAAAATGAAAAAGTTCTCCGATCGGCTTATTTCAGTTTTCCATTGGATCCAGTACACTGGTATAACATAATGGTAAGTTCTCCGATCGGCTTATTTCAGTTTTCCATTGAGTCCAGTACACTGGTATAACATAATGGTAAGTTCTCCGATCGGCTTATTTCAGTTTTCCATAGGGTACAGTACACTGGTATAACATAATGGTAAGTTCTCCGATCGGCTTATTTCAGTTTTCCATAGGGTCCAGTACACTGGTATAACATAATGGTAAGTTTGCTAAGTGTGTAGCTGTTCACTCGTTCACTTAAAGAGGAAAAAAGAAAGAAATAAATATCAACTCCACGACACAGCTTCGCTTTCCAACTGAATGGCGTTGGAATGGCGAGAGGATCCTTGTTCATGGGGCCCAGCAACAATGAGTAAAATAACATTTTTTTTTAATTAACGCTATAATTATCGAATATATCGTTGGCCTAACTATAAGAACACCTAGCTCCATATAAAGACATTGTTTTTTTATCGATCAGGTATATTTAGGCATTGTAGGTATTGTTTCAACATTCCCCCCAGAGGAAACATCACCCCTTTTTTGAGAGCTTTTAAAATTATTGACATGAAACAAAGACGGTTTCTTCACTTAAGCGTACTCGTGCATACAATTACCAGTACAAAAATGCCACTTTATCTCTTCGAAAAACTGAATTGGTCTAGAAACTTTCACGGCTACGAGACTAGAGGCAGAGAGACTATTTTGCTTATCCCAAACCATAACCTTACACTGTTCAGGGGATCCTTCTCATACTCAGCCAGCAAATGCTGGAATGAGTTGCCCCAGGCCTTGAAGGAGCGGGTGAATAGCTATACCTTCAGAGATGCTCTAAAGCGTTATCTTCTGGGTGGTTAATGGGTTTCTCAGTGATTAATAGGTTTCTTAGTGGTTAATGGGTCTCTTGTTTGCTTTTCTTTTCTTATTTTCTTTCTTTTCTCTCTTTTCGCTGGTGGTGAATCGAGGATTGTGCATACGTGTTTGTGCGTCATTTCCTCATTAATTCTTTTAAAACTGCTTATCTATTTCAATGTATTACTGCCTAACTATTTCAATGTTGTCTCAACTATCTTACTTCCCATTTGTCATTATGTCAAATTTGGACTCCTTTGAGGCTTTTCTCTTCGTTTTTTTTTCTCGTTCTTGCTGACAGTTAACCCGAGGTGGTATATGTGGGTTTACTTTTTATTTTGTTTTCTGCCATACGTTTTTTGTTTTTTTTTTTCTTTTTTATTATATTTATTCTTTAATCTAGATATGCGGGGGTGTGGGATGGAAGCCCCCTGATGCCCTTGCGGTCGGGCTCGCCCTACATTGGTGGGGTGTATCTCGGCCGTGGGAATGTTTGTGGGATGAGCCCGGACCTTTTGGTGTATTCTCTCTTGAATGTATTTTTTTCTTTTTTGTCATCTACTATATTTATTTTTTTGTATATATTCCTGTTTCTACGTGTTTAAGGGTGTGGGCTGAAAAACATCTGGTGTCCCCGTGGCTGGGTTCACCCTATATTGGTGGGGTGTATTTTGGCCGAGGGGATGCTATTAGATGAGCCCAGACCTTTTGACAGCTTCTGTGTTTGATGTATTGTCTACAATTTATGTGTTTTAGAAGTGTTATTCAGGTGTGATCTTGTACATACTATGTTGCTGTCAATAAACCTAATATTTATTTATTATTTAAAAAAACAATGTTTAAGTTTACATAGGACAAACTGTGACGTTTTTACTCTCTCCTGTAAAGTTACTCATAAGGAGTTATGTGTTGTTATAGTTAGGCCAACGATATGTATTAAAGTTCGATATATGTATGTATGTATAATAAATTGCAAAATACACTAAAAATGTAGACTGGTAGAGTTATGTAACAATGGGACATACGTGTATATTTTAGATTTTATAGAAAAAGGAAAAACTTGTATGATTTAATTATTACGTTTATACGTTAATCGAAGCTTATGAATACTTTAAAACCCGATCGAAATCAAGGCAGCCTTTCTTAGCAAATGTCTTGTTTTTAAATCAAGGCAGCCTTTCTTAGAAACTGCCTTGTTTTGAAACCAAGACGGCTTTTCTTAGAATATATAAATAAAAAAAAAAGTTAAATAGTAAATATTTTAGGCTCTGTGTGGGCCAAAAGGCAAAGTTGAGGACATTTATGTAGGTAGACCTACTTAAATAACCATGTTGAGGATATTTATGTAGATAGACCTACTTAAATAATAATGGTGAAGATATTTATGTAGATAGACCTATTTCAATAATAATTTTGAGGATATTTATGTAGGTAGACCTACTTAAATAACGATGTTGAGGATATTTATGTAGATAGACCTACTTAAATAATAATGTTGAAGATATTTATGTAGATAGACCTACTTAAATAAGAATGTTCAGGATATTTATGTAGGTAGACCTACTTAAATAAGAATGTTGAGGATATTTATGTAGGTAGACCTACTTAAATAACAATGTTGAGGATATTTACGTAGGTAAACCTACTTAAATAACAATTTTGAGGATATTTATGTAGGTAGACCTACTTAAATAACGATGTTGAGGATATTTATGTAGGTAGATCTACTTAAATAACGATGTTGAGGATATTTATGTAGGTAGACCTACTTAAATAACAATGTTGAGGATATTTAAGTAGGTAGACCTACTTAAATAACAAAGTTGAGGATATTTATGTAGGTAGACCTACTTAAATAACAATATTGAGGATATTTATGTAGGTAGACCTACTTAAATAACAATATTGAGGATATTTATGTAGGTAGACCTACTTAAATAACAAAGTTGAGGATATTTATGTAGGTAGACCTACTTAAATAACAATATTGAGGATATTTATGTAGGTAGACCTACTTAAATAACAATATTGAGGATATTTATGTAGGTAGACCTACTTAAATAACAAAGTTGAGGATATTTATGTAGGTAGACCTGCTTAAATAACAAGAATAAAAAGTTTTCTTCAATTTATTAACAAAAAACATAACGGAATAATAAGTAAAAAGAGGCGGCAGGCCAGGTTTGGGCCGCGGCCGTAGTTTTCGACCCCATGTCTAGGGTATTGTCCATGCTAGAAATCCGAAGACTATCGTCTTAAGGTTGAATTATTTACAAAAATATTTACGAGATACAAGTAGTATTATGTTTGTTTTCGGAAGAGGTATGTATAGATCACGTGAAAACACGGGTCCGGGATTCAACACAAGTATTTTATTGTTTATTCCTATTATTGTTGATTACCTTCAAGGAATACAAAATGCTTACCTCCATTCAACAGTGATAATATGTAATAGGGAGATTCTTTCTGTTGGCATAACGTGGAGTGCCGGTCTACATACCGAATTGTTGCAAACGTTCTAATGCATTCATGTGCTTCTAACGGAACAAAAATAGTATTTGATTGATTGATTTCTACTCTTTCTTATCAATCCTTTTACTGGTTTTATTCCATTAGGCAGAAATAACTGATCTCTGAACTTTTCTATTCAAACACACAACTTTCTTTTCCATAGCATTCATACGCAATCTTCTATTATTCATTCAAAATGTGGTCCATTTGGTTCAGCCAAGTTTTCCTCGATCCATCCCTTCCACGCACACCTTGCACTTCAGACTGATATGCTCGCTTAATCATTCTTTCATCGTTCATTCTCTTCACGTGTCCAAACCATCTAAAAGCTCCTTACTTAAACATTCATTTATCCATACATATATTTCTAATATCTTCATTCCGCCTTCTTTCAAACACCGACACTCCACTCATTCTCTTGAGTGTGCGCATCTTCAAACCATTCATCTTACTCTTATCGTTCTTTTGCCAAGTCCAAGTTTAACTTCCATATATCAAGGTGGGCACCAACACACCATTACGTATTGTCATTGCGCGGTCGTTGTATAAAACATTGAGTGTCCCGTTAAACTTGTTCCTTGTCACTACCCTTATTTCAATGTCCATTTCAACTAACCCACCCCACGTAAACATACTGCCCAGATAACAGAACTTATCAACCTGCTCGACCAGTTTTTCTGATTTAACCCATACATCGCACACATTTTTTACCACCCTTCTTTCTATAATCACGGCGCCGTGCATACACGTGTATGTCATTCAAAGTCGTCTTTCTCCTTTGTTACTCTGATGTGTTAGTTACTGGCTTATTGCAGAATGTCAGAACTCGTTCCAAGAGTCTATGTTATTTATTTATTTTCATCAACGTTACAATGTACCTAACCACAATATTAAAAAAAAATCAAGTAGTGAGTGTTTCATTTATTGCACAGAAAAACAATCTAATAGGTATAATAAAAAAAATACATTATGTGAATTACGTGGAAATCAAATAAAAAAGACACAAAAACACAATTAAAGTAACACATGAGTAAGCATATACAAGTCAATATAATTTAAAAAAATAACAATACATGCAGTTGATTAAACGATACGGCACCGTCTCGAGTCAGGCTGCCCGCACCTCACCACACCGAGCGTCACTATTGACATTTATACGCAAAGAAAAGTACAGGTCTTATTCAATATTTTATAAATTCTGTAATCATGTTAAGATATATTTTTTTATATTTTCCAGATACTAACATCGTTTGCGGTGCTGAAAAACCAGGTGAACGTAAATCTCTCGAAGGATTCCATCGACAACCTGGTCTTCCGCTTGCACTACCGATAGAGTTCACAATGCCATGTGAACTCTATCGGTAGTGCAAGCGGAATACCAGGTTGTCGATGGAAACCTTCGAGAGATTCACGTTCACCTGGTTTTTCAGCACCGCAAACGATGTTAGTATCTGGAAAATATAAAAAAATATATCTTAACATGATTACAGAATTTATAAAATATTGAATAAGACCTGTACTTTTCTTTGCGTATAAATGTCAATAGTGACGCTCGGTGTGGTGAGGTGCGGGCAGCCTGACTCGAGACGGTGCCGTATCGTTTAATCAACTGCATGTATTGTTATTTTTTTAAATTATATTGACTTGTGCACTTGCTTACTCATGTGTTATTTTAATTATGTTTTTGTGTCTTTTTTATTTGATTTCCTCGTAATTCTCATAATGTATTTTTTTATTATACCTATTAGATTGTTTTTCTGTGCAATAAATGAAACACTCACTACTTGATTTTTTTTTTTAATATTGTGGTTAGGTACATTGTAACGTTGATGAAAATAAATAAATAACATAGACTCTTGGAACGAGTTCTGACATTCTGCAATAAGCCAGTAACTAACACATCAGAGTAACAAAGGAGAAAGAAGACTTTGAATGACATACTCGTGTATGCACGGCGCCGTGATTATAGAAATAAGGGTGGTAAAAAATGTGTGCGATGTATGGGTTAAATCAGAAAAAACTGGTCGAGCAGGTTGATAAGTTCTGTTATCTGGGCAGTATGTTTACGTGGGATGGGTTAGTTGAAATGGACATTGAAAGAAGGGTAGTGACAAGGAACAAGTTTAACGGAACACTCAATGTTTTATACAACGACCGCGCAATGACAATACGTAATGGTGTGTTAGTGCCCACCTTGATATATGGAAGTCAAACTTGGACTTGGCAAAAGAACGATAAGAGTAAGATGAATGGTTTGAAGATGCGCACACTCAAGAGAATGAGTGGAGTGTCGGTGTTTGAAAGAAGGCGGAATGAAGACATTAGAAATGTATGTATGGATAAATGGAAGAATGACTAAGCGAGCATATCAGTCTGAAGTGCAAGGTGTGCGTGGAAGGGATGGATCGAGGAAAACTTGGCTGAACCAAATGGACCACATTTTGAAAGAAGTTAAAGTGAAAAGTGTGAATAATAGATAATAGTGGACCACTTTTTGAAAGAAGTTAAAGTGAAAAGTGTGAATAATAGATAATAGTGGACCACATTTTGAAAGAAGTTAAAGTGAAAAGTGTGAATAATAGATAATAGTGGACCACATTTTGAAAGAAGTTAAAATGAAAAGTGTGAATAATAGATAATAGTGGACCACATTTTGAAAGAAGTTAAAGTGAAAAGTGTGAATAATAGATAAAAGTGGACCACATTTTGAAAGAAGTTAAAGTGAAAAGTGTGAATAATAGATAATAGTGGACCACATTTTGAAAGAAGTTAAAGTGAAAAGTGTGAATAATAGATAATAGTGTATGAATGTGAAGGAGGCAAAAGTTGTGTATTGTTGAAGATATTTTTTTTACAATTTTGTCAATAATTTAAAGTATCTGAATGATGAGGTACATGCCCATGTGCTAACGCATAGGACTTCCGTGCGTAATGTCACCTGTTCGAGCCTCGAATTATACGAACATTATTTCCGTCTAGTATTTGAGGATATAAGGATACGTATGACTTCGGTCATATATATTATTTTATTAAAAAAAAAAAAAAAAATTGTCTCGTTTTCACAGACCGTGCCTTGTAACTCTTACAGGCTTAGTGGTTCATGTTATGTACCACTTTTTTGACGCAGTACTGCACCATGGTACACGCAATGTACCACTTATTAAACCTCTCTGTATTACTGCAAGAACGCTCAGATTATGTACCACTTCGTATAATATAATACTTATGACTCATGTCCGTACAGCTGCAGGTCTGGCCCTGTTCAAATTCATTTAGCTTCTAATATTATTGGCAGTTAGTTGTTCTTGGTGTGCCGACTTGTGCGTATAAAAGAAAACGTTATATATTTGTATTAAATTTTAATAAAAAATAGTTGTGTTGTGATAAAATTGACTTCAGTAATTGTGGTAAATTTATATTTAGGTTAAAAATTTATTTTCCTTGGATGTATTTCGGCATTATTTGGTGGTACATTAGAAGTACCAGTGGAAATATGGACTAGTGGTACATAAGTTGTACCACCTCACCAGGAGTTCCTTGACTTACCGAGGAAGTGGAAATATGTTAATTTAGCATTTGTATGTATCATTTAACAAACACATTAAAAAATAATGAGAAACTTGACTTTTAATCTTTTGTGCAGCCTGAGTAAAAATAAGTAAAGTTTACTTGTGCCTGTAAGGGTTAAAGAAGACAGAAAAAAGTTACCAAGGTTTCAAAATGCTTGTTGTAGGTATTGTTTTAACGTCCCTTCCAGAAGACGAGTCTCCCTTTTTATAAGAGCTTTACAAATTATTGAAATGAAATAGAGACGGTTTATCACTTAACTCATGCATAAAATTATCGATACAGTAATGTCACTTTATCTCTTCAAAAAACTGAATTGGGCTAGACATTTTTACGGCTATGAAGCTAGTAGATAAACTGTTTTAATCATCCCAAACTGTAATCTAAGATTATTCGAGGGATCCTTATCATACTCAGCCAGCAATGGCAAATATTTGGTCGTTAGATTTTTTATCCATGTTCTACAGATTTGCATCAATCTTCATTAACAAACATCAACAGAGCTCGTGTAATACGTTTCCAATGAGGATCCATTCAAATTCGACGCCCTTCATCATCATTATTGAGGCAACAACGCCAGTTCCTACCGACAAAGACTCATGACGTATTCATATCACAGCCACTCCTTGGTCGTTGATTCAATTCAGCGTGAACAAGAGAAAATGTTATCGCGACAAATTAAGTCAGTCACCGTTATAAATTACGGTTAACTGCTGATAAAAAATAGTTAATCAGATATTGATGAAAATGATACCAGGCTGTTGATAAAAATCTTGGAAATTAGCGAGTTTATCGTTAAATTAATAAAACTTCCTTTTACAGTGACATCTTTTTTTTTTCCTGATGATTTATTTATTTTCTCAAAACAGGCTTAGCCCAATGACATTGAAAAATACAAAAAATGTTAACATAAAAAAAAAGTTATAAAATACAAAATTATGTATATGCATACATATATACACACAAACATACACACACATATATATTCAAAGTCACTTAAATACGTTGATGAGTGCTTTCTAATGCGCTCAATCTTAGGAGAAAATTTACTTTTGCTTTTGGTTATGTGATATGAAATATGTCAATATCCAAATCAGTCCCGTTCAGAAGAGTTAAGACCCTTCCAACAGGCATAGCGGCTGGAAGACTCGTTCTTGCGTATGTTATTGAGAACAGTTCTTGCCGGCGCAGTCTAGTATAATTGTTAGGAACATTTAACGCTAATCTTCGTAATAATGCTGGACAGTTCAACTCCTCGAACAAGTTTGACAACTTATACCAGGAGACGCAGATCTCTTATTACGCTCAAGGAGTTATACCTGAACATGCCCAGCAGAATCTGAGTAGGATAAAGCCACGGATAGACACTAAACTCACTCATATAAAGAGATATCGTAGATATTTTTTGTACCTTCTCTACCATGAGTGAGTTCTGCTCGAAAGAAATGCAAGCATTGCTTTCTAGTTTGCTACGGATTGCCATTCTAACGTCAATTCATCAGTTGGAAAGCCAAGTTATGCCGATATATTTGTTTTAAGTGGGTTATCCGTTGCGCACCAGCAAACTCACCGTCCACACCGTTGTACTAGATCCGATGGCACATCGAAGTGAGACAATCGGAGCACACCGGCATGTTTTTGCCTCGTTTTATTTCTATGGAATTAATATGACTGAAGTCATAGACATCCTTATACCCCCGAATACTAGGTAGAAAAAATCCCTATGACATTTGTGGGAAGTAGCACTGCACGAAGTTTAAACGGGTGACCTGCCGCACGGAAGTTCAGTTCATTATCGCGCGGCCATGCCCCTCATAACATGAATAATAAAATTCCGAGATCTTGCAAAAATAAATTCCTTTGAGATGTGGTGTTGACGTTGGATACCGAGAATCCCGTGGACCACCAGAAGAACGAAGGTCTCCATACTCCAGGATTTAAGTGTCACGATAAGACTGTCCTCAATATGATTTCAGCCAGCGGCGGCTGGTCTCGAGGTGCTGAACCTCGAGAGGCTGATCGAATATGAAATATCGCTGTCTCACGGTTTACTGTATGTCTCTGTCTGCCCTATATTAATTTATTTTTATTTATTATTTATTTATATTACACATGACAAGAAATATACACAATTTGAGAAAAACAACAGATAATTTGATTTGGACATACAATTTTAATGGATCTGGGTTTGTTGCCTTTCATTTGTCGTATCCCCAGTAAACTAGGCTTTTGCCTGTATCTCACTGAGGATATTTAGCATGAAAAAAATAAATCGATACTTCTTTCCGATTTTTGATTACACAAAAACAAAACCCCGCTGCACGCTCTCATCAACCTGACAGTGACACTCAACTACAACTGGAAACATCTTGCGAAATTCAACCCCTCACACATCATGACTCCAGAAAGACCAAAAATATTCATCCCACACTATACCGCACACAATCACAAATCTCACATAAATCCCTTCCACTCGTCATTCATCCTGAAAGCCCAAGTACTCAAAATCCTGTCGCAATAACAACCACGCTCCAATCGACTGTCTAAATGGTTTTCCTACCTTTACCTTTATTGAAGTCGGCACGCCATTGTATGTAATGGGAGCCAAATAAGCATATTGCCTTTGGGCAAAAGAGGTTTTAACTCTAGGGATGGTGAACATTTCATTAGTTGCCATGCGTGTCATGTGTCTCTGCTGAGTCTGCATCTTCCCTTCCTCTCGATGGTAGTGCCAGAGAATGGATTTGAGATGTAAATTGGCTATGTTCAGGACCTGATACTCTCTGAAAAGCTCCGCCGTGGGATACCGAGCAGGAAGTTTACTAATTATTTTCACAATATATGAATCTACGTTTCCGTCCGGTGCGTATTGGAGATCGCTCCGGTAGTATTGGCAAACTTGGCCGGTCTATTTGAAAGGAATAATTTTTTTTAAATTTTACTTTAAATGTTTTTGAATTTTTACTTAAATAAAACTAATCGTGTATTATTTGTCAGCATTCTTATACATATTTAATCTATACAAATATTTAACATTTTTGGAAGTCATGTTTGCGTATTATTTCTCCGGTTCAGCGCACCAACGCACCTTGAGACCAGCTGCCGCGGGTTCCAGTGTATACTGCGGTTCTTCAGGTACATTTCTAGATGCGAGCCAGATAACTTGAAAAATAGGCAGTATGCCAGGAAGAAGATACAGAGCGTCAATAAGATGGAGTAATCGGGAAAAGGACTATGGTCTGAAAGCTTCCCTTAGTAAATCGGGAAAAGGATTTACTAAGGGAAGCTTTCAGACCATAGATTCCCAAACTTATTTGACCCCTGGAAATTTACCGTTTATAAATTAAATTAAACAGAAAAATGTAGTGAACATTTTTTGTATGTACATATCTATAGTGCTATAAATAATATTCGCTGATACTTAAATTGTTGAAGTATTTATTATATAATCCTAATGCGAAATATGAACCTGATGTACTGCCACCAATTTATTCATGTGCCGCAGTTTGTTATTTGCAATATAATTTCAGCAAAAGAATTATGCAACTATATGAATATAGTAATTCTTTAATTTCAAAAAGGTATTTTGGAAATGAAACAATTTGGAAAAGAAATTATAAAGGTATTTATTAAAATAAGTAAAATAAAATGAATTTTTAAAACGAGGGATGAACCTGGTGTTTTGCCATTAATGTTTCTACTCGTATATTTGGCTGTATTTTTGTCAGCAGCATCCGCAAAAATCTCCGCGGTCAACTATTTCCAGTCGGTTCCTAATTTTAGCTAAAAGACTTGCGACTGCACAAATTCGCGTTCTACCAAGTATGATGACGGAAATCCACGTTCTACCAAATATGGTGACGGAAATCCACATTCTACCAAGTATGACGACAGAAATGCAATCAACAATTTTCTTTCCACAGCCCATAGTCCAGGATAAAGTATGCGTATCTGCTTTTGCAACCAGAACTCTTGGTATCTGTGTTTGAATTACAATTTTAACTCTTCGTTGCTCGATATTTCTATCAATTCCTCTTCTAAGTGCAATTCCGATTCTTCAGTATTTGAGAATGGGTCTAATATCCAATCGGGAATCTTCATTGTAAGAATATCTTTAAATCAATTGTTAAAATCGATATGGAGTGCCCCCAAATTTTGACTTCTTCTTCCTCTTGGTTTAGGTCGTATGACCTGTTTGTGACGGTGGGCTGTCCTGCGATGATGACGTCCAGCTGTCCTTTGACCTTTTCAGCGGCCTTCCCGGTAATCTCCTGCTGTTAGGGTTTTCAGTCTTAGCGATTCTTGCCAGTCTCATATCCTCCATGCGGTCCACATGATCTCTCCAGAAGTGCCTTCTGCTTCTTCCCCCCCCCCCCCCTCACTATGTCTTCAACGCCACAGACAGACTGTATAATCTCATTTCTGATCCGATCTCTAAGAGTTTTGTCTGCGATGGAGCGTAGGGTTTTTATTTCGGCCACTCTGAGAAGGTTTTTTTGTCCTGTTGGTATCGGCTCTCACTTCTATCCCATATGTCATGATGGGGCGGACGCATGTCTTATATATCCTGGTCTTACTTTCGGTTAGCAAATGTTGACAATAAATCAAAATGTCATCGTCACATTTTTCCACTGATGAAAGATTTGGAAATTAGTAAAACTTTTCATATCCTTAATTACGTTTATACAATACTAGTTTGGACACAAACGAAGAAATAACAGCTTTCGTTTGGATCAAATTCAACTCATCTCCTTGCAGCTGTAAATAAAAATCCATTAATTTACTATATAAATCTATCAATTATGTAATGTCGCATTTGAATTTATGTAATTTTTCTCGTAATGCATCATCTTTGTTTTCAAAAAAACTGAACAACCGAGTCAAAGAGATTATAAAATCGATTTAAACATGAACCCTTTGACAACTGACGCACTTCTGTGTGGAGAAGCAAACGATTGAAGACTTCCTCGTTTTCAATACAAAGCTGTCCAAACAATCTATCATTCAGTTCTGATTTTGTGAACTGTTGTAATTACGTATTGTAATGAGCGATGCATTGAGATTTTTTGCAACTAAATGTTGTCGATGAATCACACAATGCACTGCGAATATATTTGGTGATAAACAAAAATGTATTAAACTCTTATAATTATAAATATATTTATCTTAGATATAATAAAATACTTACCTTTATCTTCAAATATTTTTATTATCTCCCTAACAACAAAAACACTAAAAACTTCGAGAATCGCAACAGGTCTTGACACGTCGAATCCCAGTTAGACCCGGGTGTAATTTTTTAGACCTCTGGTGGTCGGTTTATTAACTATGTACGTATAACGACAAAGTATCTAATTTGTAACTTCACAAAATCGTCGATAGTATTTGTTTAGAAACTTAAGATGTAAATAAACATATATATAAATAAATGTTACGCGTATAATTTTGGAGTTCTAAAAAATCAATACCAAAACATTAAAAAATGCATAAAAAATGCGATTTGAATCGTCAAAACTAAATAAATATAATTTTTTTTATAGCAACTTAGTATATTCCAAAATTGCATATATAATATATCTCGAGATGTCGAGCAGAAAATACATTTAAAAGAGAAGCTATCAAAAGGTCTGGACTCATCTCATAGCACACCCCCCGGACAAGACTCATTTAACCAATGTAGGGCGAGTCCGGCAGCGAGGACATCCGATGTTTTTCAGCCCACACTCTATCTATAAGTCACCCTACCTTTATATGTATATTAACCCTTTTAACCCCAAGGGGACGATTATCGGCGCCATCTGCTGTATGCGAAAAATCCCACGGGGCTGATTATCGGCCTCAAAGTTTTCCTACAAGTTTTTATGTAGAATATAGAAATGATTTATTATTTTACACTCTACAGGGAGATCTCCACAAGAAAAATACGTTTTAAAACTAAATATTAACTGAGATAAAAAACAAAATATAAACTACTGTTTTTTTGCCAAACAAAATGGTTGGGATTTATTGCACATTTTATGCATAATGTGCTGGGATTAAAAGGATGATTATCGTTAATTATCAATCAGGTGATTATCGGCAGGTGCGTGTTTATGAAGAATTATAAATTACTGAGAAATTTCTTCGATTATTTGTTTGAAATCTTGAAAAGATAAACCTTATAATTAACAAACAATCGTATAATCATTTCCACATCTTTTAAAACCAATTTCGAAATATAAGATATTTTTTTTAACAATAAGTAATTTTTATATGATTTAAGATACGAGTATTGCTTATCTCTGTATGATAAATTTCAAACTAAATAAAATGTACATTTTTATTATGTATGCACTTTTATTGTTTTTCGAAAAACGAATATTTATTTCTGTACCCTAGCCTAGATGATCAACCATCGGAGTCCACTTTTTGCTGTTTTGGATTTGACAATACAGAAATTATTGTAATAAGCTGTATTTGAAAAAAATATATTTCATGCACATTCATTACGATGTGATTAAAATGGTTTATCCTCTAGGGCAGGCCTTCTTAAACTATGGGTCGCGACCCAAAATGGGGTCGCGTAGCAAAATTCTGGGGTCGCGAGAGATTTTAATGTCAAATATTGAAGTACACGATTTTATAACATCTAGATGTGTATTTGTGCAGAGTCACACTCATACACCTGCACACAAACAAAGGTGCAGCGAGACAATGATTCAATAACACTGACTGTAATGTGAACTACTATAGTGTAGTATTGACGCTCTTCTGGTGTAGTCAATTGTCAGTGTTCCACCGTAACGAGATTTTAGTTTTTTTATTTATTCGGTAATTAATTCATCAATTATTATATGCAATGTGTTTATTTTTTTATATTTTATATATGATTATATATTTATATTTTATATATTATTATTTTTTATATGTTATATTTATTGGATTTTAGGATGAAAATAATTTTTGGCCATGGATAAATGGCTGAACCATTTATCCATGGCCAAAATAAGAATGGTAATGACGCAGATGATAATGCTACAAACTCTCCTCAGGCAGGACAAAGTATTGAAAAACAGGCATCTAATGTGCGAAAAAGAAAATATGATTAGTCTCTTCTTCAATTTGGCTTTACATTTCCAAATTGTAAGGGTTATGAACAACCTCTTTGTTTGATCTGCGATGAATTATTGGCTCCGGAGAGTATGAATCCATCAAAATTAAAAAGACATCTTGAATCAAAGCATGTTTCGTATGTCAATAAACCAAAAGAATATTTTGAAAGACTGTATAAATCTTTAAATAAAGAAAAAAATCCTTTGAAAAATTTATGACCGTTAATGAAAAATATTTACTAGCGTCATATGAAGTTTCACACTGTATTGCTAAAAATAAAAAGCCGTTCACCATTGGAGAAGATCTTGTATTACCTGCTGCTATTAAAATGGTAGAAATACTACATGGAAGTAAATATGGTGATGATATTCGAAAAATTCCAACGACACTGTCTTGAATAGAATTTCTGATATTAACAAGGACCAATTAGTGTAACTTATTACAAGAATTAAAGAAAGCCCAAAATTTTCAATTCAGTTGGACGAAACAACTGATATTACTAAATTGGCTCAGTTGTTAGTATATGTCAGGTACGTTTATAAAGAAAGCGTGGAGGAAGAATTGTTATTTTGTCGTCCTATGAAAGACCATACTACAGGGAAAGACATACAGTATATTGTAAAGTTGACGAATTTTTAAAAACTGAAGGTTTAGAATGGAAAAATTGCTGTGGAATATGCACAGATGGTGCAAGAGCGATGACGGGCAAAAATATTGGTTTTAAATCATTTTTTCAAGCTGCTCATTATGATCATATAACTTTTACTCACTGCCTTATTCACCGAGAGGCCCTTGCAGCAAAAAAATTAGCACCAGAATTGAACTTGATGCTGTTAAGATTATAAATTTTATTAAGAGCCATGCCCTTAACAGCCGCTTATTTTCAAATCTCTGTAAGGATACGGATTCCAACTACACAACTTTATTATTACATGCAAAAGTAAGATGGTTGTCAAGAAGTCAAAGTTTAAGAAGATTATTATAGATCACTTAAAAGCGCTAGAACCACAGCGCACAGTTCCGTACATATTTCATATTAAATATTGATTTCAAAAAGGTAGCTTGGATTCAAAAGCCGTTTTGGATTGGCTTAAGTGAGATTGCTCTTAGATCACCTGCCACTTAAAGCTCAAGAGGAATTTGCTGAGCTAGAAGAGTGACTCAAACTTAAAACTACAATTTCCAAAAAAGCCCTTGACTGAATTCTGGATCGGAACTAGAACTGAATTTCTCACAATCGCTGATACGGCGTTAAATGTTCTTCTGCCATTCAACACCACATATTTATGTGAAGTTACTTTCTCAGCTTTAACACATATTAAATCCCAATATCGTTCATCGCTAAAAAATGTTCAAGAGGTCTTACGTCCAGCAGTGTCAAACATTCCACCAAAATTTAATTTGTTATGCAATAAAAAACAGGCGCATCCATCTCATTAAATTTTTTCCCTTTAATTTTAATTTAATACTTACCACTCAACGACTGCGTTCGAATATATTCGAGCGAACTAAGACGGTCAGAATTCCCTTTTATTTATGTTATTGCAAAAAATGCAATTTTGATGAAAAATAGGGCATATAATTTTTTGTAACTATAATAAATACAATTTTACAACTTTTTGTACAATTTTTAATTTTAGATTTTTGTATGTTTCTAAACGAATTCTAAAACTATATATTTTCATATGTATATGTATATTGTTACCTAATAAATAAATCATCAAAAAATATTTATTTATCTTTCTTTTATATTTATATAGGGTCGCCAGGAAACTCGCAATCATAAATGGGGTCGTGAATGAAAAAAGTTTAAGAAGCCCTGCTCTAGGGTACAAGTTTATTTTTATATTATGCACAATACATCATTTTTATGAATCTTTAACATTTCCCTTCCTGTGCTAAAAAAATCCGCCCGTTCCGGTGATGTGTATTCAATGCACATCAATACATATGTAAAAATGAGCGATTTAAAATCGGAAAAATAAGAATATTCATAGCCAATCGCTTAAATTAATTAAATTTGAAGTCAAAAGTGATAATAATTGAAATTTAATTGATGAAAACATGCAAAAAAACATCGGACGACGTTCACAAAACGGGCGAAGCGACCACCTCGAACGAAAGCCGGCTGGCTACTTAACGAGAGAAGCGACCGAACTGAGATTCTATTTTTTGCGTTCCCATGTACCGAAGTAGAGTGAGAGTGAGATGTGAATAGCGTCGCTTTCTCAGTCATGCCAGTTTTTTTAGAATGAATATACCTACGTCACACGCTGGCACACGTTTGATTGTATTGGTGAATTTATTCCCAATTTTCACAAAATACGAGTATCTCTGATGTGGCCGATAAGTGCTAATTATTATTAATATTATTTTTTCATTCAATGCGTAAATGTATTGCGGAGGAATACCTAAAATCTGAACCCAGTATTTATAATATTTATAGAGATATTCAAGTTTTTAGAAGCAATGCGTACTAGTTACACATTACAGAATAATAGGAAGGGTTAAAGACCCGAACAATGGTATCACTGGTAATGAATGTGTTTGATCCTTTGGCAAAGGAAGCATGTTCTACCGGCTGTCCTCTGTCTGATTTTTCACAGCCAGTAATCGATCGTTTAAATAAAATTAATGATTTTTATCACAGATGGGCATTGGATTGGAATGCGATTGGTGTAACTAAGGGCTGTAGTAGATATACATCAATCCAACAAACCATCCCTTTAAAACTATAGTTTAATATAATAAGAATGTGTAAAATGGAAGTGCATCTCATATTATATCGTTTGAGGGCGGGCCACTGCATGGTGGCTAGTCACCTTTACAGAATGGGTATTGTGGAGAGTTAAAACAACATTTCCTTTGTTTCGACGAATTATGATTTTCGTGAAGGGTTTACTAAATATTTTTTTGCAGTCCTGACATAAACTTAAAGAACGTGAAGTTCCAGGCTGTTGACCGGCTTGGTTCAAAGTGTGTTGCTGCGCATGTGTATTCCTGATGGAACGTATAGATTAACTAAATTTTAGTCAGTAAAATAACGTGTTTCATTCCTGATTTTTCTTTTCCTTTCCTCTCCACCATCCCTTCCTTTCCTTTTGATTGATGATATCTCACTTTATATGAAAAATAATGTTCATGTGATTGTCCGTCTTTGTGGGGTGCGTGGGCATATGCTCACCTATTATGGATTTCGTGGGGATGGATAATTAATCATTTGAATGATTGTAATTTATTTTTATCAAACATTGTTTATTCCACTTTTTTGTGACGGTATAACCCGCAAACAAGACGCAGTCTTGTTTGCGCTCCCCTGAAGATGAAGTGTAAGCCTTGAAACCGGTAGGGTTATACCGTCACAAAAAAGTGGAATAAACAGTGTTTGATAAAAATAAATTACAATGTCTTTAAACCAGGGCTGTGGAGTCGGAAGAAAAAAAACACGACTCCGACTCCGATTCCTATATTTACCAACAACACGACTCCGACTCCACAACTCCGACTCCACGACTCCGACTCCACAACTCCGACTCCACAACTCCGACTCCACAACTCCGACTCAAAAAAGCTCAATTTTATCAGGTTGTTTCCTACCTTTGCATATAGCCATTTTTTCATGTTATACGGATAAAAATAAAACAAGATCAAACTGTAATAATTATTTATTAGAATTTATTCTTAAAAACAACATTGCTTCTATTAAATCTGTATTCGTCGAGGCTCTCAAATCAGAATTGAGAATTTTAAGAGCGGAAAATAACCGCTCTAAGGATACTTGGGTTGGCGGTAATGCTGTAACGATCAATGCTGAATCTTTTACGATTTCTAGATACCGCTGTATTGCCATTTCAACATTTAACTTATAGGTTCGGTCAATTTTTTTCCATTATTTTCAATGCATCATAAAATTCAATTTTAAATTTTGAAATAGAGTCTCCTTCATCTATATTGGGACTGTGATTCAAACGAGAACGTTTTAGTTTATCTTGTTCATTGAGATATTTTTCTAAATCGTCTTCAGATTCAGCGGTGTCGGATGAAGATGATGATACTTCGTGTACGCTGCCTGCTGTCGTCTCTTTTTCTAGTCGAAGGCCTTTCATACGAACGGTTAATTCAAACATAGCGTTTTTAGCTCTATTTATTTGTTCTTCCGTCAATATGGATCGAACCATGGGGTTAACATAGATCCCAGCCAACAGAATTTTCTTTCGGCGTGAGAAAGAAGGAGACAAACACATTTTCGTAGACTTTATGCATTAAATGGATCTCGGTGATTCACCATATCGGCGCGACTTGCGCCTGCAAGTTTAATATTCGTGCACAATACACATTCATTATAATAATTAAAAAAAAATGTATTTTAAATTTTAACGAAAAAGTAGTCGGAGTCGCTCGTTTTTTACGACTCCTACTCCGACTCCGACTCCGGCCCAAACACCGACTCCACAGCCCTGCTTTAAACCTCCACAACGTTGATGCCTTAAATATAAACTACATTTGAATGATTTATGCGACCATGTAACTTGCTTCATTTACTTTTGTCTGGTTTGCTGGAAGAGATTACCACCTGGCAAATATATATGTATAAAATTCTATCCTTTTCTCTCTAATACCGTTGTTTACTCCCCCACCCAAAATCTATATAAATAAAAATGTAAATGTTCGTATATTAAAAATCACTAATCTCCGAAAGTTCTTCTCCGATTGCTTTGAAATTTTGACAAAAGGTTGCATTCAAATACAAGCATGTTTATATATATTTTTTTATATGCAGTTATTGATAAAAAAGTATATAAAACAGACGAAATAATGGGAGCGCCCCCTGTTGAACATGACGACAACACACGCAATATATATTTAGATCTATTTTGATTTTGATTTCGAATATTAAATATTAAATTTTCAAATATGTGTGTTGAAAAACAGCGCCATCTGTTTGGACGTAAAAGCAACACACACTATACTAAATATTTTATGCGTTTTGTATTCTGTGTGCGTCGTATACAATAGCTGCTGTATTTCATTTCGTTTTTAACCGTTTTTCTTATTTATCAGTGCAATTAGCGGTGAAATTGAGGTGTGTCGATTGATTTTCATTTGAATTCAAATTATATCGTGAAATGCGTTAAAATTTGCCTGTAACGAATGATTTGGGTTTGAAGTGAAATATTTCGTTAATATTTTTTTGTTTTTTCTTT